>JAKUCM010009133.1:0-25713 GCA_023374145.1 Lepidium sativum | reverse complement strand
TACTCCGTGAAAAATAAACATTGAGTCGTGTGATCTCTATTTTTATATCCTCTTCTGTTTCTTTTTAGGTTATCTTGTTTAAGCCACTACAGATGTTATTTTAGCTATCATTACTTTAGGTTGAACTTGGAATATGGGTTTTAAAACCACATGATTAAATTTAGCAAATCAGTTGATTAGTAATTTAGATGCATTGTCTTTTTTCAGGTATACAACTTAACTCTTTTGTCAAATAATTAAATTGACAACAAATTTATAACATAATTTCTTAAACTCCTAACAATAAACTCCTAACAATACCATGTGAACAAACACGATTGAAAAATAGCATAGATAGATATTTAATTTTTTTGCCAATAATTTAATCGACAAATTTCAATAATAACACAAATTCTCAAACTCTTATCAAGATTATATATGTAAAAGTGATTGGAAATCAAACAGCACAGATAGAAATCATAAAGTCAAGACATTTCTTTGCAACTTCAATCATCCAAACAAATTAAAACCTAAGAGATATACGAAACAAAGTAAATAGTATCCTTTTCACTCCAATTAGTATGCTCTTGCTCAATAAAAATAATAAGTGATGTACATTATAAATTTATAATGAACTATTGTTTACATAAACATATATATATATATATATATATATATCAACACTTTGAAAGTGCAATATTTGGTATAGCATTCGGGTAGATTATACCAATGATTAAGATCATATAAATATATAATCAATCATTGGCAATCATTATTTACGTATATTTGTTTATAGCAATACTTTTCGTATTATTTTGTTAAAGTATACTTTTCGTATTTCCTGATTAGATTTGAATGTTTTAGATTTTCATATATGTATACAAGAGTATTAAAGGTGGAAAAAAAAAGGAAAAGAAATAGCCCAAAAAAAACAAAACAAGAAATGCACTTGAAACGCATGCATATATATTTGCATACATACATATAAATTTGGTCTGGCGAGGGAATAAAAATATAAATTAATATCTTATCTAGTATATAAATTAGCCAATGTAACGTTCAAAACGAATAAGATAAGAGATAATGTGCATAATAGAAGTCGGTATATGTGTTTAAGTAACAATAGGACAATTGCTATAACGAAATTTCTTGCTCTATTCCTACTCTACGACCTTATATTTTCTATATAGACATGTTCTTTTTATGATTGTTGTAATAACCATCAGCAATCTATAATACAATTAACTTCAGAACAAAATTATATATGTACATTTTTCAAAAAAAAAGAAAAAAAAAGTATATGTACACTGTTAAATATAATCGTTGCAACCATTTCAATCATCGCTATATTTTTCAGCAACATCGGCAACTGCCATTTATGTAGTTACAATGATCACTATTATTCTTGTTAACTATTTTCTGAAGGTTTAAATTTCGGTCAGTCAGTGATACGAGCCTCAAAGATGTTTCTCTAAGGTTTGATGGGAGCTGGTTCTTATCCAAGGGAACCGAGTGTATTTCCTTGGTAAGAAAAGTCAGGGACGCGGAAGGTGTGGTTTGAGGAGCGATCCGCAAGAAAAATGGTAGGGTTCTTGATACACTCAAGCACACTCTAGATCAAGGGGAAACCTCTCGAGATCTTGCAGTGTGTTTTAAGTCGTAGACAAACGACTAATCTTGCTAATGACTAATGATTTCTCTTTGAGAAGATTGTGTTCTTTATTGAGATCAAAGTTGTTGATCTTACACGGCTGTAAGGAGACCTTATATAGGAGTTCTATCAGCTAGCCCTAAAGCCAACTCACTTAAAGAAAAAAGAAAATATGGGTCGCAACCCATTAACAAATAGGAAATAAGAAAAATGACAAATTGCAAGAAAAATGACAAATTTCTAACTTATAGTTTTGGTGATTTATTAAATGAAAATAAAAGCCCTAAAAAGTCTATTGGCCTTAAGACTCTCTATCCTAAGGTGTTGGAGTTGTTGGGCTTGGATTTCCTGCAAAAACATTTATCGTAAACACAAAACATACCTTGTAAGGCGCGACAAAATGCCAAGTCTTGTCGGTTACTTCCAGCTCGGGTTTTTGTGATTCTTGGTCCTCATAGTCAGCTTCTAAAGGGTCTTGAATGTCTTGGTCCTCCTCTTGTCGTGTTGCTTGGTCTTGACTTGCGTTTTTGATCTTTTCCGCACTCCCCGAAAAGTCTCAATGTCGATCTTGGAGCGTTCCGGGAAAGGAACGTTCTTTTCCTGGTTCAAGATGTCAGCTACAGCTTCTCCTAGTTTTTCTCTCAGCTTGCGTGTCCTACCTCGAGTCATTGAATTACCTAGTTTAACCAGCTTGATGCCCTCATCACTCAGCTATACAATAAAGAACATACTCATATTTTTCAGAATTTATGTCTATAATTTTATTGTACTTAAATTTTATTTATGAAATCGAATTCCAGTAATAAAATTTACATAAATTTATATTTGAGTACCTCACTTTCTTATAATTAATATCTAACCACTTGAAAAATAACTTTTATCAATTGGTACTCTAGATATATTATTTAAATTTGCTAAATTTAGTTATAGATAATCTATACAATAGATGCAAATTGTAATCTTATTTATTTTAGTTGATTAATAAGAATGAAGGACGTGTCCATTGTATATCGAATGAGTCCTGTTAATTGCGACTATTTTTGAGATTAATTTTATGTCTAAGCTTGACTGAGAAATTATATAAAGCCATAAACCAAACTAAAAGTACTTAAAAATGATTTATTTTGGGACTTTGTGGATTTGTTGTTGAAGAAATTCATAATATGGAAATTGTTAACGTAATTATTGCAAGTCAAGTGTTTAGTATGGCCACGACAATCATTAACCTATGCACAATTATTTGATTATAACTTATCTTATTAATGCATATATTCTCTTCAATTCTTCTTTCTTTTTGCTCAACAAATATTTTCTTATTACATTATACATATACACATCGAACCCAATCCATAATACTAGTTTAAGTGGTGTCAAATCTTATTTTCAACTATTTTGTTGTCTTTTTTATAAATTATTTGCACCCAATGATAATATCTTTTAAAAGGACCTAATTTATTATATGCATATTAGATTTTAGTATATTGGATTGAAGATTTAGTCATTGTTGAAATATCATACGATAAATTATCCGTCGAATATGTACCCTCAACATTAGATTTCTTACCTTTTTAAAAATGAAACAAGTTAAATTGGAAAAGAAAAGTATACATTCACACGAATAGTTAACATGTTAGAGATAATAAAAATTCCATTTCTTTTTTTTTTCCTCAACTAGATCAACAAGGTTTAATTATGATCAAATTAATATCCAAACGATATCAAATATCCAACAAGTGTCATTGTCATTTTCAAAATGTTTTTAATTATGTCTTATTTGTGTGTGGTAATTAGTTAATTAATTAATTTTGTTTTGTGTTTCTCTTTGTGGTAAAAGCGTGAAAAGTAATGAAGGAAAGAAATTAGTGATTTTGGAGAAATTAAGAAGGTAAAATTTGATCTATAGAGATTTCTAAAGCATTTGACCGAAGTTTTTGGTTGATCGTTTCCATAGGAATTTTTTTGGTTTTACCTTTTGTTAGTAAAAGACAGAACGTGTGGTGATAATAATTTCAAAATTTCAAGACACATTAGAGAACACGTGGATAATTCGCAAAGATTTACTGAAAACACATTTATAAGTCAGACCACAAAATGATTTAATTATAATAGGCCCAAAACAAAAATATATCACCAAATATTTTTCAATTACAAATAAGCCCAAAATTTAGGCCCATAAAAACCCACTACTGACGTAAGCTTTTTTTGCCCACGATGCACATGTGAAGTTAATTTCTATTAGCGTAATCACTTTTGATTTTTAAAAGTTCTGTGCATAAAATCAATACTCAAAATTCAATCTAAAAAATAAAAATTAAATTCAAATTTGTATCCGACGAAATATTTGAATTGATTTTAAATTTATATATCAAAAAAATCAAATTAAAATCGAATTGGTTTCCGATATAATTATATATATATAAAAGTAAGGTTGTTTCTTTGCATGTGATACATCAATTTTTTAGATGTTTGTAGAACTGACACATTATCTACCTCTTTTGTTCAAACTACCAGTCAAATTAAAACAATAATACACATCATTAAACTTAATTTTTGATTAAAAGCCAAATTTATTACCATTTTTATGCAAATATTAAGTATCATAATTATACCTTAATATATAATAAATATTAGAAGAGAAGACTATACGTAATCATTTGTTCAATTATTATTATTTAAATCATATACAAAATCAGATGTAACTATGTATTTAGTTCAATTTCCAACTACATTACATGAAATATAATTCTAAATTACATTAAGAATAATTACATGTTATAGATAAAAGATTTGGTGATATATATTTTTTTTTGTCAACGACAAATTATATTGGGTAACAACTGGCCGACCCAATAATCAAATTCCTACATAATGTAGGTAGAGAGACTCAATCCCAGGTTATGCAAATGTGCTGCCCTAAATAGATTTACCGCAAGCCACTAGGTTAGACGTCATTTACATTTGTGATATATAAAAGCAAGGTTTTTTTTCTATTTGACATGTTCTTTTTCGTGTGTTTTTATTGTGTCATATCAACAATCAGTTTTTGTCCATTGATACAACTCATCAATGTTTCGAAAAAATAATTAATTACGAAATATGAAATGTTATTTTTTAATAATTAATTAAAAGATGAAAAGTTATACTGATGAACAAAAAAATCGGAAATAGTTAGAAAAATTTGGAGCAATAAATAACTTGACATTGCTATTGACGATAAAATGCAAATATCTAACTACAAGAAGGAAAATCGTAAAGAATAACCACTACAAGAAAAGGAGAAAAAAAAGCTCGACTTTCGCTTCAACTGATGGTGATAATACTGATGGTGATAATACTGCTTGGATCACAAATGACTTATTGATGATACAATCTTTAATGGTGTGTCATGGTGTTTTATGAAATTTGTGTTGAGTCTATGTATTGCATTTTTCATTTTCTGAAATCATAGTGGAGACGGCTACATGAGATTGCGTCAATTTACATAAAAAAAATCAAAAAAAAAACTACTGCAACGTAGCGCAAGTGTAAATGTAGTTTTTATTGAACTTAGGGTTTTTATAGTTTTTTCTATTAAATCTTTACTAATTTTTAATTTTTATATAAATTTAAATATAAATATTTGAACCCGAAGTCAATCTATACTTGAAATCGAACCCAACCCGAAAATTATAAATATGGGTCCTAAATTAATAGAACAGAAAATTTGAAATCCGAATGGAACGGATATCCGAATGCCCAAAATTTGTAAGCTTCTCCTCGTAATTCCACTCACTGGCAGTTTCCATTGCCAATTATCTCTGGTGTCAGTTAGTTTCGCACTTTCCTAGTTTTTTTTTTCCAACGACAAGATATGCCAAAATAAAGAACATTAGAACACCGGTCCTACCCTCACGGCCTCCCTATAGCCTTCCCGACCTGCCCGAGCTAGTCCATATGCCTTGTAGTTCAGCGATCTCGGGATAACCGATAGAGGACAGCTACTGAAGAGCGATTGCAGTCGGGTAAACTCCTCCTGGTACGTCTCGAAAGCCGGCCAATCCTCTGGATGCTGAAGAATATGCCACACCGACTCGCAATCAGTAGAAACCTCAACCACCATCATCCGCCACTTCACTAACGCCTCCAAAGCTCGAATGACTGCTTCCAACTCCGCGTGTAACGGCGACAGGCACCGGTGTCCTCTCTCCGATCCCGCCAATTCCTCTTCCACTGAATCTGGAAACCCTATCCAACCAAAACCCAAAAATGGATCGGTTGCCTTCCAGGAGGCGTCCACATAACACTTATACCCGGTGAACGACTGATTAGCTGTGGTAGGGAAAATTGAATCCGACTTGCAATTGCCGGTCCTAGACCTCGACGAGTCTATCAGAATCTCACTCTTTTTTCTGACCCTTGACCACTCCTCATAATCAAGGAGCGCCTTCCTTAATACTAATCTAGGGTCTACATCACTACTCGAAAAACAAAAAGCATTACGTGCTTTCCATATCTACCATATAATCCAAGGAAAAACTTCTCCCTCCAGTTGTTGTGAACTTCGCGAGAACAAAAAATCTAAATTATACCACATAGAATCCCTCAGAAACACTCCCGGTGTTGAAGGAATTGGGGATAATGCCCATAATTGACGGGCTGGTGGACAGTCAAATAACACATGCATCAGTAACTCTTGGTCTGCCGGACATCGTGGGCATCTTGAATCCCCTCCAAAACTACGTCTGGCCAGGTTCTGTAAAACAACTATACTTCCTGTCAAAATCTGACACATAAAATGTTTAATTTTCTTTGGGCAATTTAATTTCCAACTTTTCTGAAAGAAAATATTCAAGGAGGGCCCCATTTGTGGCGGGTTTTCGCCTGAAACCCCTCCACCTAATGCATATCCTCACTTAACCGTGTAACCACCAGTCTTAGTAAAATACCACCCCCACCTATCTACACCATCCACTTTAGGTATATGTATAGCCAAAATTAGTTGAGCGTCTCTGGGCTCAAAATACTGACGGACCAAGATCTCCTTCCACTTGCCCGTGTTACGATCGATAAACTGATCGACTGTTATATCCGAAAAACATGTAAGTCCGAGCTTACAGCTGGACGCGGATAGACATCCAGAATGCATGGGTCTATCCAAACCCTAGTTGTCCTACCATCACCAATTTTTCTAATAGTACCTCTAATGACTATAGATCTACTAGCCATAATGCTCCGCCAACCATAAGAGGATTCCCCCTGTTGTTGGGCATCCAGTATACACTTTCCTTTGTAGTATTTTCCTTTCATCACTCTAGCCAAAAGTGTGTTTGGGAATTCCAGAAGCCTCCAAAATTGCTTTGCCAATAACGCCATATTAAAACCTTCTAGTTTACGAAAAACCCAAACCCCCTTCCGTTTTAGGTCGGCACAAATCCTCCCATTTTTTCCAGTGTATTCCACCTGATGTAGGTGAATTTGCATACCAAAACCGTGCAATAGCCGCCTGCACTCTCTGAAGTAGTACTTTAGGGAGCTTATAACAACTCATCACGTAAGTCGGCAATGCGGTGAGAATCGACTTAATCAAAACCTCCTTACCCGCCCGCGATAAAAATTGTGTCGTCCAATTAGCTATCCGGGCTTCCAATCTCTCTGCAACATAAGCAAAGATGTGGGCTTTTGATCCATACAGACTCTCCGGGAGTCCTAGGTACAATCCTAGCCCACCCACGTTTTGTATCCCCACCATAGCCCGAACATCTTCTATATTCTCCTGAACTACATTGTGTTCGAATTGAATCGAGGACTTATCAAAGTTAATCTTCTGCCCCGAAGCCACTTCATATTCATTGAGAATGCGAAGTATCATTCTGGCCTCTCCTACAGTAGCTTTACAGAAAAAGAGTGTATCATCTGCAAATAATAAATGTGACACTGCTGGACTATCCTAATACCCGTTAAGACACGTTGCTCAACAGCTTTATTTATTTTGGCTATAAGTACCTCTGTACACAATATAAACAAATATGGTGAAAGGGGGTCACCTTGTCTTAACCCCCTCTTTGGTACAATTCTTCCCCCGGGAGCCCCATTTACCAAGACAGAATATTCGACACTAGATATACACTACATAATACATTTAACCCATTTCTCACAGAAACCAAATCTAATCAACCGAGATTGTATGAAATTTCATTCCACTCTGTCATACGCCTTACTCATGTCAGTCTTTATGGCCATAAAATTATCTCTCACATTACTATTTATCCTGAGAGCTCTCTCTCTTTTCCTGAGCAATCAGAATATTGTCAGAAATTAGACGCCCAGCAACAAACGCCGATTGCGTCTCCGACACTAACTTGGATAACACTCTTTTCATCCTCAAACATAGAACTTTAGAGATAATTTTATAACTAATATTACATAGACTGATTGGTTTGAACTCAGTCATTTCTCGAAATAATCACGTTCCAAAAAACTATTTATCATTCTTACTAAATCAATTTTAACAATGTCCCAGGAAAACTGGTAAAACTGAGCCGTCAATCCATCCGGTCCCGGCGTTTTGTCTGGACTCATCAAGAAGAGAGCATGTTTAACTTCCACCTCATCTACTGGACGTATCGGGATCTGATTATCTAATTCCGTTATTTTTACATCTAAATCCGTAATCGGACCCAGATGTCCACCGCTCGTGGAAAATAGATTATTGAAGTAGTCAGATGCTTCTTTAACTATGTCCACCTCTTTGACCACCCATGTATCATCCCTAGTAATTAAACCGGAAATTCGGTTTTGCACTCGTCTCTGTTTAACTCTAGCATGGAAAAATTTTGTATTCTCATCTCCTTCCTGAAGCCATTGAATTCTACTTTTCTGTTTCCAATACATTTTCTCTTCCAGGTATGCTTCTTTCAATTGACCTGTGGCCTCTTCCATTTTTTGTGGATTCGGTAAAAGTTCGATGACACAGTTGTCAACTAATCTCCTCAAATCTAATATCCTTTGTTGCCCAGATTGGACATTAATATGTCTCCAATGTGAAATTTCCTTCCTACATCTTTTGATCTTCTCCGAGAAGGAAATAATCTGATTTCCTGATCCATCTTTTGTCAAAGCAGAAGGTTCGACGTTTATTCATACGTTCTTCTTTCTGAAACTTTCCAAATATTGGTCTATGGTCAGACCCTATCATCTCCAAATAATTTATTTCACCAGATGAAAATAAATCGTGCCATAACACATTACCATAAGCCTTGTCTAAACAGCACCGGACGACACCGTTTCTTCGACAACCTTGCCACGACCAAATATTCCCAAGTTTCGGGAATTCTAACATCCCGCAATCTCTGAGCATTTGATTGAATTGGTAAAACGAATGTTGACTTCGTTTGACCCCTCCTTGTTTTTCATGATTTCCACAGATCTCATTAAAATCCCCAGTGATAACCCAGGGGCCTACTCTTGTGGTACCCATTCGGGTTAACCGTTCCCAGACCTCTGACCGATTTCCTCTAATCGGTTCACCATAAAGGAATGTTATATGTGATCTGACATTCAATATATCTAATGAAATATCGATCATATTCCTATTCTTACAATTTACCTGGACTTTATAATTATCATTGTATATTAAGGCCAATCCACCACTAAGCCCATTAGGTTCCATTGTTACCAAATTACTAAAATTAAAATGCAATTGTAACTTTTCCAACAATAAGTTTTTATTTTTTGTTTCTGAAAGAAATAAGAAATCTGGTCTACAATTTTTCCAAATATCACGAAGATAATTTATGGATAACTTATTGCCAATTCCTTGACAATTCCAACATACAAACTTGAAATTCATATAATTAAACTACTATGAGAGCTTTTATCCTGCTCCTTAATCTTATTGTCTTTTTGCTTCCTCATCTGAGGCGTCATCCTTGGAGATCCTAATATGGCCAACTTTTTCGTGGATATACCTCTCAACGGTGTTGCCACTCGGCCTCCTACTTTTACCACACCAACCTGCGATTTGGCAGCCTTCTTGGCCTTGAATTTTTGCAGCTTGGCAGCCATTTTCTCATGGACCCGAGCCTCTTCCTCTACTGCCAAACTCCTCTTTGCTGCTCATTACAACCTCCATGGCTATCTCTTCCAAGATTTTCTTCTCCATTTCCTCTGTCTCACTCATGTCGAGATCATCAATTTCTTCTCCATTTCCTCTGTTCCTGATCGACAACATCTGAGTATCCTAATTCTGCTTTTTCTGCGGGCCGAGAAATATCACCAGTCTCGACTTCAGCCTCAGTTTCAACTTCCTGAAACAAAGGTCTTCTGACCTTTTTTGCTGAACCCTTCTCTTCATTTACATCCACTTCAGATTCCTGAGAGGGACACAAAGTTAATATATTAATAGCCAACTTATAGTCTAATATACAGACTTGTAGTACAGCCTTTACCTTGACTGTTAACCTCGCTATAGGCTCAATTATTGAGGTATCACGACCTCTTTTATCACCTACACTTTTAGCAGCCACGCCTAGTGACTTTTTCCCATGTATCACAGCTCCTTTAAAACTCTTATTGCGGTCTGACTGTAGGGGTTTCCTACTGCGTTCTCCACTAACTACACGATTCTCAGCTTTCATTTTATAGCAAACATTGGAATCATGTGTCATCCTAAAACACATAGAACAATACCCCTCTAGTCTCCTATACTCCAGCATGATTTTTGACTCTTTACCCTCCTCAAATTCCAATACCGATGAGAAAATCAAGGGTTTGGAACAAGGCAGTTCCACTAATACCTGACCCTTGTCTACCTCTATTTTTAGGACCACTCCTACCGAATTAGCCACTACTCTATAGACTTCTTCTACACGATACTCAAATGGTATACCTGTGAACCTAAGCCATAGTTTAATCGTGTTTGGATAATCTGCATCTGCCATGGGTTTCCATTGGGCATATGAGACCATCCAACCATCAAAATTTATAGATCCGTACTGCAAAACACTTACCAAATCCTCCTCAGTTTTGAATTCGAATTGGAAGCGTCCATTACCTAAATTTAGGCCCTTAACTTTCCCCACCAGATTCCAGAACTGCGGCATCCAGAAGATAAATGTATCCACATTCTGCACGGATTCAAACATCGCCCCATTAGCACTTTCAAACTTCTGGCTATTAAGGCAGCATTGTCTATATTAGGTATTTCAATTTTTAAAACTCTAGGTGGAGACTTTGCACTCATAGTTTTCGTTTTAGGGTTTATATGTGACATCGATTTATTGAAATCGTTGCCTACACTTAACGTACAGAAAACCAATTGAACTACTTGAACAACCTTCTGATGCGATTGCTCATTTATTTAAAGACTCCAAATTTAGGGGATAAAGTCTTTGAAATTTAGTTATCGCAAATAACTCCCTCCTAACTTCTAGGGATATTTCCAGAAAATCTGTAAATAAGATATCTAGAAACAACCTATTTAAATTCGAAAGCCCTAAAACTAGGTTTGTGAATCTATCATTTATCATTATTGAAATCTCATTCAAATAGAATCTACAAACCCGCCTAAGCAATGAGATATTCAATTCGAACCAACCTATAGAAGGTTCAGCTAATACCTTTGTGGCCACTGATATCTTCCTAGTCACATGACCTTGATCAGCTACGGTCTTGAGAGTTCGTACCAAGATAAGGTACTTCATTCTCTTACTCCATTTTGCCCACCTACCCATTAGTAAATCCCTATTAGAGATGTTACACAGTATCGACAGATGTTTCGACTGACTTGCATTAATCTCATTGGAATCATTTATTCTATTTCCTGAACCAAATCCATTCTTGACTCGGTTGTAATCATGTGTTACCGAAACTTTTAATTTAAACCTCCTACTCGAACCTGACTTAGCCTTAATAGATAAGTCACTTACCAAGTCCCAGCCTATCCAATTGACACGAATAATTCCTGAATATTCCTTTCCCCTTCTCAGAACTACATGGCTCAATTCTGTGATTTCATGCACACTCTGAGTCAGAATACAATTCCATTTAGTCAAAGGCCTTGAGCGTCTTTCTGCCCAAAAACCAATACATAATCCCTTATACTGCAAATTATTATCGTATACCTGACTTACTTCCAGTCCTGCTTGGAGGTTAACTGTGAACCAACTCCAAGACATCTCATGAAAAGTTCCTTCCAGACTACTGGGAACTCTTCTCATCTCTAGGTCTGCGCTCACGTCAACTGCAAGGGCACAACATAGATCATTAGGTTGTATCCTTACACAATAGACAAGATTATTTATCCCTGCAAGCATAATAACACCCAAATATGTGATTAAACATCCTCTATTTGATTCGAGAAAGTAATATTCACTCCATATTCTCGCTTCCCAGTTTGTCATTCTAATCATAGAAATAGACCTAATCTTTTTATTAAGCTGATTACATGCTCTAAAGGCACTGTCTTTTATCCTTGAAAAATTAGTGTATCGATATCGTAACTCTCTGTTATCGAAGGTGATTTTCCACGACATAAAACACCACAATTACACTGAATCTCGATATTATTCTTCCTACATCGAAGACTCTTTGAATGCCACATCTCTCGGAATTTTGAGCTTTCTAAACTTCTAACCATATAGCCCTGATTTCCCTTACAGCCATCGTCATTAGAGTTATTATTACTAGAGTCAACAACTTGAATCCCCCTAATAACAAGCATCGATCGTTCAAATGGGTTTATCATCGGTAAGAATCGTAGTTCTACCAATCCATTTACTAGCAAAGAGATAAGAAGCCTCATAGTCGTGTGGAAACCCTTACTCAGTATACAGGAAGAGAAGCTACATCTTGAGACACTAATGACCCCTAAACCAATCAAAACCCTTGAATTCGAAGAAAATCCGAAGATCCATTTAATTAACCAATTAACCCATACCGTTCTACCAAGTATGTATTTTTCATAGCGTATGATTGAACTCTTTGTGACTTGAAACAATACAAATTTCATCAGAAACACTAAAGGCCATAACCAAAGACCAAAACCACTACAGTTTGTCCACCATCGAGACCTACAGAGACATCTATTCACGAAGACCCAAACAAACTTCATAACGCTTGGGGAAACCCAATCGCGTATAAAAACGTGAGCCAAATGTATTCCTAATACTGGAATCCACCTAGAAAACTGACGATAATACCATATATATGTATTACTCCCACAAGCTGAGTGGGTCATCTCGGCAATATCAGATCCGAAGGTAATGTTATCAGATACTAATATACTGGTCCTCATCCACTGAAGACCACCACCACATAACCAAGAAACCAGGACCCATTTATCAAATCGATACCGAGAAACTGGATTATACAATATCATAAAGACGTACCTTCGAATCCATTGATAGACGGAGCTTAACAGGAACCGAAAATTAAGCCCAGATTCGCCACAAACCCAGACTCAATCCTCACTAACACTCGGCTCTTCAACCCAGAAACGCTCACCGCTACCTTACAAAAATCCTAAACCCGACCCTTACCCTTCCCTGCCAAACGAAAACGAGACAAGCCCTCCCTTACCCTCTCTAAAACCCCGACGAGGACCCATAGAAACCCTAAAAGAAAGAGCCTCCGGAAACACCTTCCCTCTCGGCCTAGATCTCCCTTCGAAACAGAGCCTAAAACGACCCCCCCCCCCCCCCCCCACCTTCCAAACACCCCCCAGGAAGCTCGGAGAGGAGTCGAAAACAAAACCCCCAAAGCGCCGGAGAACTCCGCCTTCCGCCGCCGCCTGGATCACCCTTCGAGAACGCCAAACCCTCAAATCCTTCTTCAAAAAATTATTTTTGTCTTGTTTTATCCTTTTATATTTTCATTTGTTTCGAGATATAAACGGAATTTGCTTTTCCCTAAGCGTCACTTCAATTATGTTGTACCTTTGGGAGAAATTAACAATAATTTCTCAAAAACTAATCTTTCCTAGTTTTTAAGTAAACGAAAAACAAAAACATGAATGATAGAATACAATGTGAAAACAATTTTTATTTTTTGAAAAATTGGTTTTATAAAAATCATGATTGGCTAAAAATTGGTTTTTTCAAAAACAAAAACCAAAAGTCTCTACCAGTCAATTTCAAAAACTCAAAACTGTTTTTACTTTGTATTTTAGTATTCATGTTTTTGGTTTTTTGTTTACTTAAAAACTAGGAAAAACTATTTTTGAGAAATCAACGTTGATTTTTCCAAAAATTAGTTTTTTGAAATTTTGAAAACAAAACTAAAATGTAAAAACGAAAACAAAAATCTAACTCTAAAAACAAAAACTTGAACTCCAAAAAACTAGAAACTAAATCCAAAAACTAGCAGCCATTTAGAGTCATTGTCTTATGAAATTTTGGATTAAGTGATATATGCTATTTTTTTTCTCAACATTTTTACTCTGTTTTATAAATCATATGCTTTCACATTGATTATTTATTATATACGTAGGGTTTGAAATTATGTTTTTTTTTCCAATTTTATGTGCTTAACCTCCCAAATAGAAGAACCGAAGATGTCACTTTCATATGATTCATTTGCCCATAGAGGCAGTGCCTATGGTTACAGAGATCTAAGACAACTAAAACAAATATTTAACATATATATTTTTAGAACATAAATGTAGTCTATTTTTGAAATAACATATATAAATAAAACAAAAATTATTTTTTGTTATAATATAATTTCTTTTTTGTAGTTTTGATAAACTTCTTTCACAAAAAATTCCATATCATATGTTTGTTTTCTTTCAATATTTCTAATACAAGAGTAATTTTAAAATATGTCCCTTTGAAGATTTCTTTATTTAAAAATGTATTTTTCTTATAAAATTGAATCAACCCAAAATGGTATTTTTGAAAGAAAATTTTGGCTTAATGCATTTTAGATTTAACTTTTTTTAGGAGAGATCGGTGAAAATAAATCTAACATAATTCCCAAATAACTGAATTCTCGCTAAATGAAATTAAATTCTTGGAAAAAAAACATTCAAAGATAAGAAAATTGATTATTTGTATAATACATTTTATGAATATTAAGAAAATTAAGGGGGCCCAAAAATATATTATTTGAAAGGGCCCGAAGCGAATGTTTTTTTTACTCATTAGGCACACCACTCCATAGAAGTCATAGAGCTTAATTTGGAGTTTTGAATATCATTTGTTTGGTGTTTCCGGGTTTGATGATTTTATGTAATTCCTTTGGTTTATATAGTAAGAAGTTAATTATTTGGGAACAAATGGATTCTAAGAAGTAGTTTGAAGCATTTGCTACCGTCTCTTCTTAATTCACTATGTTCAATATTGTTGAACTTTATAAAACATTATTAGAAGCAATTACGGTTTTATTTTGATTTGTGCTGGATCAAGTTTTCTGTATGATATATTTTGCTATACATGCAATTACGATTTTGTTTTTCGGCTGTTTCTACTAAATTTGATGACTCTTGTCTCTTGCGCTGTCCACCGGAAGCTCTGAAAATGGTTCAACCTTCTTTAACTAGAGAAGGTTTCTCTAGTATCTCTAATATAATGTGGGATAACGTTAACGGTCTTCATCATCTAAGAGAGGAGTTATACCGCCATGTTGTTGTGCCATTGAAATTTCCAGAAAAATGCAAGGTAACCACTTAAATAAACAAAACATATTATGATGACAAGAACTAATCCTTGAGCAGAGAAGCGAGTGCTTGATGATTGATAAGAATCCACAAGGAGAATGTGTGTAGCCGAATTTTCATCTCACTTCATATTTTTTTCAGAGATTTGAATTCTGTTTAGAGACGGGTATTTTTAAGATCAGCTCCGGTTAGATCCTTGCAACTTGCGGCGATGACGTTCAAATCAACACTCTGATCAACTTGAACATCCCTCAATAGTGTCTTCAAAATCGGATAAACCTCGTCAGGGCCTGGGAGGGGTACATAGAAACAGCTCTGAAACCTATATGTTTGGGCCTAACCAAACCAAAAATAAATAAATAAAATGTGACAATAACTAAACAAACACTCATAAACCTAAACATAAACCTGGTTGTGGCGGCAATCACAATCACATCACTATTCCCTTAACTCAGCAACCCAAAACATGTGATGAAAGTAATTTCAATTTTTGAAGAGACAATACAAAACACATAGTTGATTAGTACAGATTTAGTGAAAAAACACATTTATAAGTCAAACCAAGTTTTTTAATTAGAATTAGCCCAAAGGAAATCTATCACCGAATATGTTTTAGGAAAAATTGGCTATTGCATCCAATGAGTTTCATAGATTAGTAAAAATGTTACAATCTTTCTTTCCTCAATAAAAAATCACAGTCTTATTCTCAATTAATTTTAAAAGACTCTTATACCCCGGTTGCAACCGAATTACATCCATGTACATATCGAATTACGTCCACGTTATTGGCCTCATGTCCATGTTGTTTTTTAGATGTAGATGTTTGGGATTAATGTCCTCTCCTTTTGCATGTTTTGTTCATATTGTGTTTTGTTTTCTATATGTATGTGTTGAAGTTTGTCCATGTATAATGATGTTTGCTCATGTAGGTTGACGTTTGTGAACAAAGTTTGTCAAGGACTTTCTTGACATTGAGCAGATGCCCTTTCCGAGTTAACCTCCGGTAATTACTGTACCTCGAACAGAGATCATCAACAATAACCTTCCCTGTAACTCAATTTTCCCGCATGTATCCATGCCTTAAGCCAGAAATCAACGATTAACTCCTTGAACCATAATAATAGTCAGGA
This sequence comes from Lepidium sativum, assembly GCA_023374145.1. Classification (NCBI taxonomy): domain Eukaryota; kingdom Viridiplantae; phylum Streptophyta; class Magnoliopsida; order Brassicales; family Brassicaceae; genus Lepidium; species Lepidium sativum. The sequence continues at coordinate 9,320 of JAKUCM010009133.1, read as the reverse complement.
GAGGTCGCAGCGGCAGAGTTGGTGGGTTAGGTGGAGGAATTAATCGTCGATTTTTGGCTCAAGTTATGGATCTATACGGGAAAGATTATTAAATGTATATATCTAATAAATATTATTTTAAAAAGTATATTAAAAATAATAAATTACAATAATTTTTAAATACGACTTTAAAAACTCATGTTTACCTAAATAAACACATATCTACAAATTTAAATGAACATGAATCTAAAAAGCTAAACGAATAACGGTTTTCAAAATCCTAAACGAGTGCAGGTTAAAAATCTTAAATGAATAAAAATCTAAATGAGTATGGGTCTAAAAACCTAAATTACATGAGTCAAAAAAATTTATATACGAAAATTGTAATGCATCATAACATAAATCAATAGAGATAGAAAATATATTTTTTGTACAACACCGGTCATCATTATAAATTGATTTTTAATATGTTAAGTTTATATCAAATTACTAAATTTACATATACAAATCAAGCATGAAGTAAGCAAACAGAAACAAAAAAAACATCATATATAAATATAATAGATAAATTAAAATAACTACAAATGTAATGATTTTTTACAAAAAAACATATTTCATACATAAAGAAGCGTGCTTAATGAATAAAAAAAAAACATATACCTCAGACCCTTTAGATAAATACATTTTGGGGTCTCTAGATTTTCTTAATATTCATATATTATAATGATTAATATATAAGGAATGGCTTAAACTAGAATAGCTTAAACCCTAACTCGTGAATGAAAAAAAACAAATTGTGTTTTATTTGGAAAACACAAATGAAGAATTAGTTGAATGTAACTAATCTGCAAAAGATTCAAGCCTCTAGGTGTTGAGAACTATGCACAACATAACCTGTACATGTAACATAAACAACAACTCAACATATTACAAGAAAACTACAGAAAATGATGGCAATTCTAACGGTAAAATAACCATTAGAAATAAACTGACGATATTCTGACAAGAAATGACGGAAATATGTTTTGCGTTGAACGCTGTCGGCAACTGATGCCTGTTGGCTTTCGGCGGGTATACCAACGATAGAAACCAAAGGAAATTACCCAATTTTTAATTATAAAAATTAAAAATATTCTGAAAATTATACCCGTCGGTTTCCGTCGGGTTACCACACACGGAAACCGACGGGTATTTATTCTTTATTAATTTCTGATTTTAATTATATATTCGGTAATTATAAAATACATCTTGCCTGTTACCGTAGGAGTACACCCGGCGAAAACTGATGGGATGTATTTTCAGAATATTTTTAATTTTGTAATTAAAAATCGGGCAACTTCAAAATATAACCGACAGGAACTAACGTAAAATGAAAGTGGTTAAAACATGTGTTGTATGAGATGTGACTGTGTGTAACCAAAAATTATGTGGGCTATGGAAAGCCATCGGATTCTGTCGGTAATTTCCTCTATATAAATTTTTGAGTTTCATTTCTCTCCCTCATACTCTCCTTTGTTCATATAAAAATTTAAAATGTCAAACTCAAACTTTCGCTCTTGGATGGACGGTTCACGTATCGATGAAGCAACGGGGGACTTAACAGAAGAGTATGGTGCTAGGTTGAAAAGTTTCATGGAATTTACGACGTATCAGAGTTTACCCCTATTTTTATTCCTGTTAAAAATATATGCAGTCATATTTACCGTAGATGGTTTTCCCAAGTTATAAGATATGATATTTTCATGGAGAAGATGATTTCAATGATAACTTCGGAAGTTATAGCGGAGTTGGTAATGTTGGTATAGGTGAGGATTTACACAACATGGTATATGAAGAAGTAGATGGTAATCTTGGCATTGGCAGTATAGGTGTTATGGTGTTGATACTGCAGTTCTAGTGGAAAATAGTGATGGTACCTTTCAAATGGTTAAGTTGCACTTAGGGAGGATGTTCCGATTTACATTGAGGCTAGAAATTGGGGTGAATAACCAAATGTCGATGCACGAAAATTTTTAGGATGTTAGATGCAACGACGAAACCATTGTATAGTGGGTGCAGTGATGAAGTGTCACCATTGTCGACCATAGCTGAACTGATGAATCTAAAAACGAATCATAATTTATTAGAGAGCTGTGTCGACGCATTTGTTGGTCATGTTAGGAAAGCTTCTTCCTACGGAGAACACATACGCGACATCGTACAACGAAATAGAGAAATTAGTTGTCGGGTTTGGATTACCATATCAAATGATAGATGTTTGCAAAGATAATTGTATGATCTTCTGGAGAGACAATGTGAACGAGATTCATTGTCGTTTTTGTCATAGACCTCGATTCTAGGATACAGGTGAGAGAAATAGGATCTCATACAAGAGGATGTGGTATTTGCCATTAGCAGATTGGCTTGCGAGGTTATATCAGTTAGAGTGCACAACGAGGCCAATGAGATAGCATGTAGAACATAATTCAGCTGGTGAGATTACCCACCCTTCACATAATAGGACACCGTACTCATTGTGGCTGGTGATTATAAAACTGTATAATCTGCCACCAATGTTGTGTATAATGACAGAGTTCTTATTTTTAAGAGGTCTAATACCAAGGTTCGATCATCCACGTTGATCACTAGATATATTTTTACAACAGCTTATTTACGAATTGAATCAGGTATGGGAGAGTGGTACCATAGTGCATGACATTGCTACGGCTCAAAATTTTCAGATGAAAGCGGTATTGATGTGGACTATTAGTGATTTCCAGCTTATTGCATGCTATCAGGTTGGTCCATGCATGGCAGATAGGCTTTTCCTCATTGCCAAGAAAACATCGAAGCATTCAAACAGAAGCATGGACGAAACACATCTTGGTTTGATTGCCACCGACCATCTTGACAAAGTAGATCATGTTCACTAAAAACAAGAAAGTTTTGTATGCTACACTGATAGAACCGAAAGACGTACAAATATTAACGCAGCTGAGAGATTTTGGTAATGAGTTAACTGTGAGATTGGAGGGAATGGACATTATCTTGTCAATGGTGTTGGGGTGTACCATAACTGGCATAACAAAAGTATTTTCTGGGAGTTGTCGTATTGGAAGAATAACCTCCTTCGACACTGCTTAAGTCATGCACATTAAGAAAAATGTGTTTGATAATTCCAGCAATATAATTATGAATGTACAAGGGAAAACTAAAGACAATCTAAAATCAAGAGTGGGTTTACCATAAATATGTGATAGAAAGTCGCTGCAAATACACGGGAACAACAACGTTGGCCCAAGTACCGATATTCAGATTGAGTAAAGAAAAAAATGTCTGTCTTTGTCTTTCCTAAGTATATGTTATTGTAAATATCAATATTATTGTGAACAATATTTTTCCCATTTATGATACTTTTTTATTGGATTAAATACAATGTAAAATTCTCTGATGGGTATGCTTCATTGACAGTAATAAAGACTGTAATATAAAAAGTCATGACTGCCAATAGAATGAAAGGTAAGCGGGGCGATTTTTCACCATGTATAGAATGAAAGGAACGTAATCGTGAATGTATTTAAGTAAATAAAATTTTATCCAGTCAAATGTAAGAAGATACTACTAACCTCTCAAGTTCCCCTACTTCTTACATTTGACTGGATAAAATTTCATTTACTTAAATACATTCACGATTAGGTTCCTTTCATTCTATACATGGTGCAAATTCTCCCCGCTTACCGGCATTACTCTGAACAATAATTACAAAATAGAAACGAGTTCACAGGCTGGTCTACTATATCTTCGAATCGGCTAAATTGTAACAAAAGGTTCATCGAGCTAAACTCAAGGAATGAAAGTGTTCAATATATCTCAAAGCCCTAATCCTTAAATTTAAGTCAAATTAATGGAATAAATTCAAGTTCATTCAAGACACAACACAAACATAAGCATTACGGGTGAATGACCTATCAACATCTCAAAGATTATAACTTCGACTCAAAGTGGTTACAATGGTAACTAGACATCAACCTAACAAGATTGGTCACCTCAACCAAGAAATTCCCAAAACTGAATATAAAAAATATGATGCAATTCTAAATGATTCTAAAGAATAAATCTCAAACAAATTGTAAAAATATAAAAGATGTCTTCGGAAAATCCTTATCAAACAATTATGGTCCATCTTCTAGACATAAAATGACAAGATTGGGGCCGAGAATCCTCCTTGTGCTCTCTTCTCTTCTCGTTGATGCTACCAATGCTTCTACTGTTCAATCTATAGTTTCCACACCTGAAAGTGTAGGTTCTAGTTCACCTAAAACACCAAAAAGAATAAAGTATGAAAATCTATGATCCTAACACTCAAACGCATTAAAAATGCAAAATGCAATCAAAAATGAGATCAAATGTATTCGATGAATTTATTGATTCAAAATATCAAATAAAACTAGCATAATATTCACATATATAAACTCCCTCGGACTTGCCATTTGCTTGCTCTTACGCAAACAACCTACAAAACTAGAGAAGAGGTTTGAAAAACAAAAGGAATATCACACCTAAAATGAACAACTTATCAAGCCAAAAATTATAATCAATATATGAACCCTCATCCTCTTAAAAGTACAACAATATAGTCGCATCATTAACATCCAATTCTGAAGTATGTTACACTCCAAACCAATTACAATACAATTTAATTGACTCCTTGTTTCTAATGGTGAAGGCTTCGAAAAGGGCTACAATCGAAGAACATACGATTCAACCTTCTTGAACTTACCAAGAATTCTGCTATGTATTCCCATCTAAGCTCCTCTTATTTCCTTGTTTTTACTTTATTTGCACACTGCCCAAATTTATATGATCCACAAACAGATCATATGCTTGTTTGATTCTTCATTTCTCGACTATGCAAATGAGAAACAAAAATGTACGGGTTTACGCATATTTCTAGCTCACTTGAGGTATCTTCGAATCGGCTCAATTGTAACAAAAGGTTCATCGAAGCTAAACTCAAGGAATGAAAGTGTTCAATATATCTCAAAGCCCTAATCCTTAAATTTAAGTCAAATTAATGGAATAAATTCAAGTTCATTCAAGACACAACACAAACATAAGCATTACGGTGAATGACCTATCAACATCTCAAAGATTATTACTTCTGACTCAAAGTGGTTACAATGGTAACTAGACATCAACCTAACAAGATTGGTCACCTCAACCAAGAAATTCCCAAAACTGAATATAAAAACGATGATGCAATTCTAAATGATTCTAAAGAATAAATCTCAAACAAATTGTAAAAATGTAAAAGATGTCTTCGGAAAATCCTTATCAAACAATTATGGTCCATCTTCTAGACATAAAATGACAAGATTGGGGCCGAGAATCCTCCTTGTGCTTTCTTCTCTTCTTGTTGATGCTACCAATGCTTCTACTGTTCAATCTATAGTTTCCACACCTGAAAGTGTAGGCTCTAGTTCACCTAAAACACCAAAAAGAATAAAGTATGAAAATCTATGATCCTAACACTCTAACGCATTAAAAATGCAAAATGCAATCAAAAATGAGATCAAATGTATCCGATGAATTTATTGATTCAAAATATCAAATAAACTAGCATAATATTCACATATATAAACTCCCTCGGACTTGCCATTTGCTTGCTCTTACGCAAACAACCTACAAAACTAGAGAAGAGGTTTGAAAAACAAAAGGAATATCACACCTAAAATGAACAACTTATCAAGCCAAAAATTATAATAAATATATGAACCCTCATCCTCTTAAAAGTACAACAATATAGTCGCATCATTAACATCCAATTCTGAAGTATGTTACACTCCAAACCAATTACAATACAATTTAATTGACTCCTTGTTTCTAATGGTGAAGGCTTCGAAAAGGGCTACAATCGAAGAACATACGATTCAACCTTCTTGAACTTACCAAGAATTTTGCTATGTATTCCCATCTAAGCTCCTCTTATTTCCTTGTTTTAACTTTATTTGCACACGCCCAAATTTATATGATCCACAACCAATCATATGCTTGTTTGATCTTCATTTCTCGACTATGCAAATGAGAAACAAAAATGTACGGGTTTACGCATATTTCTAGCTCACTTGAGGTATCTTCGAATCGGCTCAATTGTAAATAAAGGTTCATCGAGCTAAACTCAAGGAATGAAAGTGTTCAATATATCTCAAAGCCCTAATCCTTAAATTTAAGTCAAATTAATGGAATAAATTCAAGTTCATTCAAGACACAACACAAACATAAGCATTACGGGTGAATGACCTATCAACATCTCAAAGATTATAACTTCGACTCAAAGTGGTTACAATGGTAACTAGACATCAACCTAACAAGATTGGTCACCTCAGCCGAAGAAATTCCCAAAACTGAATATAAAAACGATGATGCAATTCTAAATGATTCTAAAGAATAAATCTCAAACAAATTATGTTTTTTTTTTTTTTTTTTTTTTTTTTTTTTTTTTTTTTTTTTTTAATTTGTTTGAGATTTATTCTTTAGAATCATTTAGAATTGCATCATCGTTTTATATTCAGTTTTGGGAATTTCTTGGTTGAGGTGACCAATCTTGTTAGTTGATGTCTAGTTACCATTGTAACCACTTTGAGTCGAAGTATAATCTTTGAGATGTTGATAAGTCATCACCCGTAATGCTTATGTTTGTGTTGTGTCTTGAATGAACTTGAATTTATTCCATTAATTTGACTTAAATTTAAGAATTAGGGCTTTGAGATGTATTGAAACACTTTCATTCCTTGAGTTAGCTCGATGAACCTTAGTTACAATTGAGCCGATTCGAAGATACCTCAAGTGAGCTAGAAATATGCGTAAACCCGTACATTTTGTTTCTCAATTGCATAGTCAGAAATGAAAATCAAACAACATATGATCGTTGTTGATCTTATAAATTTGGCATGTGCAAATAAAGTAAAAACAAGGAAATAAGAGGAGCTTAGATGGGAATACATAGCAAATTTCTATGGTGAAGCTTCGAAAAGGGCTACAATCGAAGAACATACGATTCAACCTTCTTGAACTTACCAAGAATTTTGCTATGTATTCCCATCTAAGCTCCTCTTATTTCCTTGTTTTTACTTTATTTGCACATGCCCAAATTTATAAGATCAACAACCGATCATATGCTTGTTTGATTTTCATTTCTCGACTATGCAAATGAGAAACAAAAATGTACGGGTTTACGCATATTTCTAGCTCACTTGAGGTATCTTCGAATCGGCTCAATTGTAACTAAAGGTTCATCGAGCTAAACTCAAGGAATGAAAGTGTTCAATACATCTCAAAGCCCTAATTCTTAAATTTAAGTCAAATTAATGGAATAAATCCAAGTTCTTTCAAGACACAACACAAACTATAAGCATTACGGGTGAATGACCTATCAACTTCTCAAAGATGATAACTTCGACACAAAGTGGTTACAATGGTAACTAGACATCAACCTAACAAGATTGTTCACCTCAGCGAAGAAAATTCCCAAACAATTATGGTCCATCTTCTAGACATAAAATGACAAGATTGGGGCCGAGAATCCTCCTTGTGCTCTCTTCTCTTCTCGTTGATGCTACCAATGCTTCTACTGTTCAATCTATAGTTTCCACACCTGAAAGTGTAGTCTCTAGTTCACCTAAAACACCAAAAAGAATAAAGTATGAAAATCTATGATCCTAACACTCAAACGCATTAAAAATGCAAAATGCAATAAAAAAATGAGATCAAATGTATCCGATGAATTTAGTCGATTCAAAATATCAAATAAAACTAGCATAATATTCACATATATAAACTCCCTCGGACTTGCCATTTGCTTGCTCTTAAGCAAACAACCTACAAAACTAGAGAAGAGGTTTGAAAAACAAAAGGAATATCACACCTAAAATGAACAACTTATCAAGCCAAAAATTATAATCAATATATGAACCCTCATCCTCTTAAAAGTACAACAATATTGTCGCATCATTAACATCCAATTCTGAAGTATGTTACACTCCAAACCAATTACAATACAATTTAATTGACTCCTTGTTTCTAATGGTGAAGGCTTCGAAAAGGGCTACAATCGAAGAACATACGATTCAACCTTCTTGAACTTACCAAGAATTTTGCTATGTATTCCCATCTAAGCTCCTCTTATTTCCTTGTTTTTACTTTATTTGCACATGCCCAAATTTATATGATCAACAACCGATCATATGCTTGTTTGATTTTCATTTCTCGACTATGCAAATGAGAAACAAAAATGTACGGGTTTACGCATATTTCTAGCTCACTTGAGGTATCTTCGAATCGGCTCAATTGTAACTAAAGGTTCATCGAGCTAAACTCAAGGAATGAAAGTGTTCAATACATCTCAAAGCCCTAATCTTAAATTTAAGTCAAATTAATGGAATAAATCCAAGTTCTTTCAAGACACAACACAAACATAAGCATTACAGGTGAATGACCTATCAACTTCTCAAAGATGATAACTTCGACACAAAGTGGTTACAATGGTAACTAGACATCAACCTAACAAGATTGTTCACCTCAGCGAAGAAAATTCCCAAACAATTATGGTCCATCTTCTAGACATAAAATGACAAGATTGGGGCCGAGAATCCTCCTTGTGCTCTCTTCTCTTCTCGTTGATGCTACCAATGCTTCTACTGTTCAATCTATAGTTTCCACACATGAAAGTGTAGTCTCTAGTTCACCTAAAACACCAAAAAGAATAAAGTATGAAAATCTATGATCCTAACACTCAAACGCATAAAAAATGCAAAATGCAATAAAAAATGAGATCAAATGTATCCGATGAATTTAGTGATTCAAAATATCAAATAAAACTAGCATAATATTCACATATATAAACTCCCTCGGACTTGCCATTTGCTTGCTCTTAAGCAAACAACCTACAAAACTAGAGAAGAGGTTTGAAAAACAAAAGGAATATCACACCTAAAATGAACAACTTATCAAGCCAAAAATTATAATCAATATATGAACCCTCATCCTCTTAAAAGTACAACAATATAGTCGCATCATTAACATCCAATTCTGAAGTATGTTACACTCCAAACCAATTACAATACAATTTAATTGACTCCTTGTTTCTAATGGTGAAGGCTTCGAAAAGGGGCTACAATCGAAGAACATACGATTCAACCTTCTTGAACTTACCAAGAATTTTGCTATGTATTCCCATCTAAGCTCCTCTTATTTCCTTGTTTTTACTTTATTTGCACATGCCCAAATTTATATGATCAACAACCGATCATATGCTTGTTTGATTTTCATTTCTCGACTATGCAAATGAGAAACAAAAATGTACG
>JAKUCM010009132.1:0-21411 GCA_023374145.1 Lepidium sativum | reverse complement strand
GTTTACATGGTGTCTTGGACCTAGGAAGAGGACACCAACCACTCTGAGGAAGAAACCCATGACCCTTTCACCATTGGTATATGGAATATATGCCGAAATTTCAAATGATTTTCAAATCAATCCCTTTCAACAAATGTCAATGGAGGCCTCAAACCATCAAAAATACATTGGTTTACTTAATGCAGCACCAAGTGGAGATCTTCATTTTATTTAGGTTTTCTGTCAGATTGAAGTACATATCAGCAGGTAGGAGTTCGGTCGGTCCTTCATCCTGAAACACAGTCACATATTTCAGCAATTGTCGAATTCGTATAACTACAAATTTATACAAGTTTACGAACTATGGTATAACTATGTAGTTTTACGAACAATGGTATAACTAACTAGTTTTACGAGTTATACATATCACCAAATCAATTCACCACAAGCACATCTCAATCCAATTCACCAACTATAATATCCAACCAATTAAGCACACGAAATTAGCAATGAAATATACATACCATTGTGTATTCTAACACCTCATTATCTCCTCTTATAACTTCTTCATCATCTCATTCTCCTTCCTCATCTTCCTCATCATCACTTCTCTCATGATCACTTCTCTCACAATCTCCTTTATCATCAACATCATCTTCCACTCTTCCTTCATCCTAACTATTCAATCAAAACATTATTCAGAAAAAGTTAATAACATAGATAAATACAAAGATCATAATAAATGTAAAGATTTATGATTAAAACCTCAGCAGGAAGAACGACGTAAACTTCTTCATGGTTTAAATCCTCAACGGGTACGGTATCAACATCTCCTCTACCTTTACCTCTCTATTTTCTTCCTTTACCTTTACCTCTTCGTGACCCTCCTCTAGTTTGAACCATGTGTGCAAGAAACAAAAAAAATAAATCAAAAAACTGATTTGTGAAACAAAATTGGTCATATATACTATCTCAACACAATTTCCAAAAAAAATCAATATCGATCATCAACACTAACAATTTCGAAACACAGTCCCAACAAGAAATCAATCACAATCATCAACCCGAATTTTGAACTCGGATTTTGGGACACAAAACATAGAGAGTTCAAAATTATATCAAACTAATTATTATTCTTACTTATTTTCTCTAATTGTTTGATGACAAATAGATCAATCCCAAAAGCTTTGAAATCAAAAACCCTATCCAATGAAAATGAAAATCAATTACAACTGTGGAGATTTACCTTTAATGTGAGGCTTTGTCGGAGAGAAAATGTCGACTTTGGAACAAGATCGATCAGAGTTATACTGCAATTTGAGAAGTTTTACGGAAGAGAAGAAGTGGATTGAAATTGCGGCAACTCTTGTCGTCCATTTGAGTTCTAAATAGGAGAGAGAAATTAGGGATTTGATGAAGAGTGGGACATGATTTGCGAAACCAAAAAATAAAAGGGGATTCAATTCTATACGGGTCGAATGGATAAAACCCATATTACTATAGATTTTAGTTATGCATTTATGTAATTTAACCTATTTTCGTATTTATTTTGAATTAAAATTTTATTTTTTGTAAATCTAATATTTTGCTTGGGTTTGTAAATTAGGTTGCACAAATTATGTATATCTAAGACAATAACTCAAATTTGCAGCTAAAGGCCAATTTCATGGCTATGAAGTAAATAGACACAGAAAATTACTTAAAATAATTGTAAATATAACCTCCCGGTGGAAAAAGTCAAGGGTCCTATTCTAAATTTAGTGGCTATACAATTACGTTATTTCCATAATTCAACTAACGATTTTAATATTAGAGGTTTGATCCTTCTATACTACTCAAGATAAATTATAGAAAATATTAAAGAATGGGTTATGTACTATCTATCAAACCTTATTTTATCTAATGGTTATAAATCGTTGTCCTCAGCACATTTATTATTGTGTCCTCTTTATTAAATATGTTTTTCTCCCAAATCTAAATGTGTGCAACAATGTTGATATTGTCATTTCGAATGAATCTCATTATTATTATGGGATTTATTGAATGTAAATTATTATTTATCTTGAAACTTTAAAAGTTTAGATATTGCTGAAGATATGAGGTAATAGTTACTTTATAAATTTTTAAACACCAAGATTCGATTTTTTTTAATATAAAGCAGAAAAATGATTTTAGAATATGATTTGCGATGGTTAAGTTACAAATATATATATATATATATATATATATATAAAATTTATGATTGTTTAGTTTTTATAAAAACAAGTTAGTTATCATTTAATCTTTTAGAGGTTTTCTTAACTTCACTTATTATTTAGGGTACAATATTCCATATTTTTACTAAAATTTTTTTTAATCAAACTCAATTAGATTCTTATATTAATATTTGATTATAGTTTATTTTGTTAGATTCTGCAAAAAAAAAATCACAAATTCCAGGTTCGATAAAATTCAATTATTACCATTTATACCTAAAAACAAAATTTAAAACAAGTAGGATCAAAATCCTCGTGCAACAAATTTATAGAATTCCGTACAATAATCTTAAATTGGAAACAAACAAAAGGACAAAAATTCCAAACAAAAGCTACAATTTGTTGCAAATTCATCATTGTTCACAACACTGAAAGTTTATTGAAATCGGAAAAATATAGATGATGATAAAATCTCCACTAATGTCCATCTTGATCTTATAATCTTTACGTCCTTCCTACAATTAGCTAGTCTTCGGAAATTGAAAATTAGAATGACGGATTTTTGACATTATGGTATTGTGAAAAAATCTTATTTAAGTTATCGTCGAACCTAGTGAAATTATATATATAAAAGTAGGGTAGTCTCTTCATAGATCGACAACTCAGCATGACACCTCATCTAAAAAAGACCAATCAAATTGCTTGATCAATCCAACTCATCACATGCTTCCACTTCTTCAATTTCAAACCTTTTGCTTTCAACAATCGTGACTCTTCTGTTTCTTTTTTTTCTTAAGATAAAATGTAATGACTATTCTGTTTCTCCTACGCTAAAGTTCAGTTCTCTCACAAAATGGAGACTGGTGACAGTGTCACCATGAAAATTATCGATCTAAGCCTCAACCTTAAGTGTAACAAAGTTGAGCAGGTTCTATTTTTTACTCTTTTAACTTCTCTCTTTTCGATATGATTGTGGTTTTGAAGGAACAATTGTCAAATACATATGCAGATGCATCATTCATATTAGTTTTCACATCATCTTCTTCTTCTCCCTCTTCTCTTCTAAAAGTGAAACCCTATTTTAATATATTTAGAAGGAAAATAGTGAAGGAGAACCCCTAGCATTCTCAACAAAGTATGACGAAAGAAAATCCTCTTTGATGAAAAATTAATCAGAGCTTATCCTTTGGTTATATAGATCGTGTGTTGTAGAAGGCTCAAGAAGGTGTTCACGGTTCGACGACATCTGGAACAAGGCAACATCATGTTCACTCTCACACGTTTGAAAACAAGAAGATGACGCTTTTGCCACTAACTATCTTTCTTACAGAAGCTCCTAATCCTATAAACACTTCTCCGACCAAATTTTGGAAGTTTCTACAGAAGATGACTTTTCTCTTCAAAAATTGGTTCATGTGGGTTGTAAGATAATTACTTATCATAAAATCTCTTTTTATGTAAATAAATCAAACAATATTTCTTTTTCGTGAAGTTTACTGATCTCCATTGTTTCCTAGGTTTCTACAAAGTGCATGGGCCTTCATATATGTGAAGAGACTACAGGGGAGCAAGTTTTGACTTCTTTGATGATCAATGGCACAAATTTAGATTAAGCACAAAAGATATCGTTATTTACCGGTGGTGGATATTGGTATTAGTTTCGAATCGTTTTGCATTCTCTTACTTAAAAAAAAAAAAAAAACTTGTCCTCTATTTCAAGTTTATGGAAACTCATATCTAGCCGATGGAAAACAAGTTAAAACTTGTTCAATCTGATATGCAATGGAGGTAATGTTAAAGGAGTTGGCAAAAAGAGTGTCTGAATTTATTTATTCTTGTAGGTGTATTTTTCTCTACAAATCACTTAAAACTTTTACCCGGTGTGATAGTGTGCTTATGGATTCTTGGTTCTTGGAGGTTAAAAATTATTAATAAAGATCAAAAATTATTAATAAAATAATCCTTTACCAAAGATCAAAAATTATTATATTTAAAATTTAGATAAATATTTTTAAAATTTATTATATTTAAAACATTTATGATGAATATTAAAAATTTGTTATATTTAAATGTTTAGATGAATATTAAAAAAAATTATTATAATTGTGCAGAATAATGGCGATGTCTTATTCGTCTATTTTCGCTGATGATCAATTAATTACAGTCTTAGATTACTGAAAGGTATATTTTAATTTTCCATCACTCGAAACGTTCCCTCCATTCTTTTTGCTTTACTGGGAAACTCAAAGAGACCGAGGGAGAAGAGAAATGAGCTATTAATCCCTCTCTTTGCTGCTCCTTGATTCACCCAAACCCTAGAAATCGCCTTCTTTCTTCTTTCAGGGTACGCCTTTCTCACTCGACTTTTTAGTTTTCTTTCTCTCCTTCTTCTTCACTCCTTTTTAGTACAGTTCGTATCGTGAATCCGTTGTATCGGAGACATGTTTCAATTTCCGGTCTTTTTCCTGTGTGATACCGCTCGAGAAAACCTCTTTTGCTATTGTTATTGTTGTGATTCAGAGCTAGGTTCTTTTTCTCCTTAACAATTTTGGATTTTCTCTCTCTGAGTTTTCCTTTCGCAAACTTGCATGAAGCTAGGATTTTTATGTTGATAGTCGTATGGTTTAGGTAGTACCAGTTCCAGCTCTAATGTTCTTGGTTGCAACTTCTACCACAAAAAGCTTGGCATGAGTTGCTCCTCGGTTCATCCAAGTTACAGGCTTTATGCCACTATTTGTGTGTTTCCTTTGAAATTTCAAGGATTTAAGTCATCCTTGATCTACTTTATACCCAATTATAAGAATTTATAGATGCTTTGTGGCATGTTTTCCTCTCGAATATGGAATGATTTGTGAGTTCTAATTTGTTTATTTGGTGTCTTTTATTTTCTTTCTTTTTCTTTCCGAGTCCTCTGAGCATTATGTTTTGGCTGATTTTAGCTACACTGCAACCAACCTCCACTTTTCTCACTTGAAGATTATTTTATTCTAGGAAGGATGGATCAATCTTCATCTCTGCCACTGCCACCCATAAGTATAAATCCAGAACAGCCCAGCCATCGAGATTATACAATCACTACTAGACGCGGGGTTGGAGGAACAGGCAACCCTATAGAACTGTGCACCAATCACTTCAATGTTTCTGTCAGACAGCCAGATGTCGTATTTTACCAGTACACTGTAAGATTTTTTAGTCACTTTTCTGCACTCTGTAATCAGTGTCTGTGTATGAGAAGATTAACATATCCGTGCCCTTTGCAGGTAAGTATCTCCACAGAAAACGGAGATGATGTTAATGGGAAGGGAATAGGCAGAAAGCTTATGGAACAACTATTCAAAACTTACTCTTCTGATCTTGATGGTAAAAGGTTGGCATATGATGGACAGAAGACTTTATATACCGTTGGTCCTTTACCACAGAACGATTTTGACTTTCAAGTCATATTAGAAGGTTCATATTCAAAAAGGTGTGTCCCTTGTATTGGAATGATATCTTATCTTCTCAAGGTGTGCAAGTTAAATCTTCTTGATGTTATTTGCTAACAAAGCTTTGTTAATTTGTAGTGATTGTGATGTGTCTGATGGTGGTAGTCCTTCCAGTACTTGCAAGAGATCAAAACGTTCTTTCTTGCCAAGAAGTTACAAGGTTCAGATACATTTTGCTGCAAAAATTCCGTTAGAAACTGTTCAGAGAGGAGCTTATGTATCTGATCCGAGTGCTCAGGATGCACTTAGAGTGCTTGACATTGTACTGAGGCAACAAGCAGCTGAAAGGTGTATTTTGCTTATGTGCAGTATATATATCCATTGTAGAAGTACTTTCGATATTCTAATGGGCTAAGTCTTATTGTCGTATTTTCACTTTGTTAGTAAAACTAATAGGTATACAATTATTTGCAATTTGTAACCACAGGAGACGCTTACTGTAGAATTGTTGATTGTGCAGGGGATGCCTTTTGGTCAAACAGGCATTTTTCCAAAACCATGGGAACAATGTTGATGTTGGAGGAGGTGTAATAGGTATCCGAGGGTTTCATTCCAGCTTTCGTCCAACCCATGGAGGGCTCTCGCTTAACATTGGTATTTTTAATTGCCTTTCGCATCTTCAGCTTACATAAACATTTTCTTAATAGTTTCATTAATTCTCAAATGTTTTCGTTTTGGGATATGGTTTGCAGACGTGTCAACAACTATGATCCTAAAACCGGGTCCTGTTATTCAATTCCTGTTAGACAACCAGAGTGTTGAGTCACCACGACAAATCGACTGGGTTAAGGTAGTTCTTGCTCTTAATGCAATAACTGACAACATGCTAGGTTGGTTTTTTACTCTACTCGTTGAACCTTGGTAGGCCAAAGAAATGCTTAAACATATGAGGGTGAAAACATCACACCGTGACATGGAATTCAAAATTTTAAGTCTAAGTGAGAAGCCGTGTAGTCAGCAACTGTATGTTCCCCATGACTGTACTTTCAATATAAAATTTGTTCTCTTCGTCTGAAATTGCTCGAGTTTCTTCATCATTTCCCAGGTTTTTAATGAAGAATAAAGATGGTGAGCATGAAGGACAGACTATAGAGATTACTGTGTATGACTATTTTAAGAAAACTTACACAGAGCCTACTTCTTCTGCGTACTTGCCCTGCCTTGATGTTGGCAAGCCAAATCGCCCCAACTATGTTCCACTGGAGGTATGCATATCCAGCAGTTTTCCTTAGTTAATTTTGTAGTCTATCATCCTACTTGTGTTTTCTTGTATATTTAATTCTAAATGTCTGCTTGCAGTTTTGTACTCTTGTATCTTTGCAACGTTATACAAAAGCATTGTCAGGAAAGCAAAGAGCTTCACTTGTTGAAAAATCAAGACAAAAACCTCTAGAGAGAATTGAAACACTCAATAAGGTGAGCTTCGTTGCATTAGATAATGCTTTATCTATCTTGGATCGCGGATATTGTTACTAACTACAAATTGCAGGCAATGCGTATATACTGCTATGATGAGGACCCATTTTTGGCTGGATGCGGCATCTCCATTGAAAAACAAATGACACGAGTTGAAGGTCGAGTTCTCAAACCACCAATGGTAAACCTAATTATGTTTGTTTGCAGATAGACAGATATGCACTGCCATGCCCATTATAGTCCCATACTGTTCCATTTCTAATATACAGCTGAAGTTTGGCAAGAATGAGGATTTTGTACCTCACAACGGACGGTGGAACTTTAACAATAAGGTAATTTTCTACCAATCCACTATTCATTCTTGTGGATTGATTATGGTTCCTTATTCCTTTTGGCTATGGATTGAATCTATTATTCCCATACAATTATTTTCCTTCTTATTTTTACTTTTTCTTTCTTCCTTTGCAGATTCTACTAGAACCGAGAGCTATTAAAAACTGGGCTGTTGTCAACTTTTCTTTTCCGTGCGACAGTAGTCGCATTTCCCGTGAGCTTATAAACTGTGGCATGAGGAAAGGCATTGTAAGTTATGTTGGCACTGTCTCCATCTTCAAATGTGGTGTGTAGTGTTGAACTTTAACTAGTTATGTGTAGAATCTGAACTGGGTGTGTTAAATTGCAGGAAATTGATCGACCTTTTGCACTAGTTGAAGAGGATCCCCAGTTGAAAAGAGCAGGTCCTGTTGAAAGGGTCGAAAGAATGTTTGTTAAGATGATGAAAAAGTTTCCAGACAATCCACATTTCATCCTCTGTATCCTGCCAGCACGGAAAAACTCTGATATCTATGGTATGATCTCGTCTTGTCCTGCAGAAAGTAAAGTTTTAACTCTCCCGCTCAACTGGTCTTTTCTTACTATGAAGGTCCCTGGAAAAATATATGCCTCACTAGGGAAGGGATCAACACGCAATGCATCTGCCCTACCAAGATGAATGACCAATATTTCACCAATGTACTTCTGAAGATAAATTCAAAGGTATATCACCAACCAAGCTAACACTTGAGAATCTTATGCTGTATTAAACTCTGTAAATTGACTTCTTTTCCTCTTTCTCAATCTAGCTTGGAGGCATCAATTCTCTATTGGCAATAGAGTACAATTACAACATCCCATTGATAAACAAAATTCCCACCTTAATCTTGGGTATGGATGTATCTCATGGTTCTCCAGGCCGTGCAAATGTTCCTTCAGTAGCAGCGGTATTAGATTGCGTTTCTGGTTCTTTTTATGTCCATTTTTTTTGGTTCTCGTGAGATCTGATTCTTTTCCTGTCCACTTTCTTAACCTCTGCTACAAGGTTGTTGGTTCAAAATGCTGGCCCTTAATCTCAAGGTATAGGGCAGCTGTTAGAACTCAGTCACCAAGACTGGAGATGATTGATTCACTTTTCCAACCTATTGAGAACAGCGAGAAAGACAACGGTATCATGAAGTATGAAAAACCAGTTTATTAGCTTTATTTTCTAATTATTTTTCAATAACTCATGAGTTAAGTGTCTTCTCTATGATTAATTCTCCATATCCAACAGCGAACTATTTGTTGAGTTCTACCGGACAAGCAAGGCACGGAAGCCTAAGCAGATTATAATTTTCAGGTACTAGCAAAAACTTACCTTTAATCTAAAAGCTTAACCTTACAAAAATTTTGGGCATTTGCTAGGGATGGAGTAAGTGAATCACAATTCAACCAGGTCTTGAACATTGAGGTGGACCAAATTATAAAGGTCTGTTTGTGAAGTTCCTTTGCTTCCTGCTTCTATCAGATTCTGTTTTCAGTCTATAATTCCACTTTTAGTGAAAAGTAGTATATACCAGTTTTGCTTATTAACACGGTGCAGGCGTACCAACGCCTTGGTGAATCTGATGTGCCAAAGTTCACTGTTATTGTGGCTCAAAAAAACCACCACACAAAGTTGTTTAAGGCTAAGGGTCCTGAAAATGTTCCTGCAGGTAAAAAGTTCTTTTATATCTGCATCATTGAACTACGATTCAGTTTTCCATAACTGTTTCATCATAAGAACAATTCATGTTTAACAGGAACTGTCGTGGATACTAAGATTGTACACCCGAAAAACTACGATTTTTACATGTGTGCTCATGCAGGAATACTTGTAAGTTCAGACCCAAAGAAAAACTGATGATTGTTTAACCTCCAAAGCTTCGGTCCTCACTCCTCTATAATCAACTTGACAATTTGTTTACCTTGACGATATCTTAGGGAACTTCAAGACCGGCTCATTACCATGTATTACTTGATGAGATTGGTTTCACGCCTGATAACTTGCAGAATCTCATCAACTCTCTCTCCTATGTGTAAGTGTTCTCCTTTAATGTCACTAACAAAAACCAAACTCAGTTTACCATCACTAAAATCTTGAATCATCATCGTTGCAGCAACCAACGGAGCACAACTGCAACCTCAATCGGTAACACTCCCTACTCAAACTCTCTTTCTAAAACTAACAATGCATTCACCTTTTTACCATACAGAATTCACACAACTAAATATCCAACTGTGTCCTCTCTTTGATTGTGTGTTTTGTGCTCTGCAGTGGCTCCAGTGCGATACGCTCATCTGGCAGCAGCTCAATTTGCGCAATTCACTAAGTTTGAAGATATAGTGGAGGGCGAGAATGTTCCAGAGCTCCCTCGTCTGCACGAAAATGTAGAGGGAAACATGTTCTTCTGCTAAGTAAATTAAAGTAGTTAGTTTCTGCTTACCTAATCTCTCTTTAGAAGTCTTATCATTTTGCATATATGAAATCATCATCACCATCTAGCGTACAGGTTCAATAGGACTAATGAAGAAAGACATAAGCTTGTTGTCCATGTTTGAATTTTTAGTTTTGTTGGGTATTCTAAACCAGTGATCACAACAAGCTTCGGGTTAATTATGTTCTATTTAATCTCTAATTTTGTTGTCTCATTTTTTATCGATAATTATATGAATAAAACTACATAGGCAAATTGCTCTAGTTAGAGTTGGATTAGATTCAAACTTATTTTATAATACCAAATTAGATCAATTGCAAACTAACGGTATTACATTTTGTCATATACATTAAATAATAGAAGATAAAAGGACATTTTAAATTGGATAAAAATGCCATAAAAAGTTTTTATTTTCAAAAACGTGATAAACTAAAAACAACCTTTTCAAATATTAATCTAATAATAGTCTTTTTTGTTGATCATGGTATTATAGGCTCATTATTACAAAATTAACAATGTTAACACCATCATTATATCTAAACAAAAAAATTATTATAGAAAATCTAAATTTTTAAGAACTTAGCGAACTCATTTGAAATTTTTCGTTGACCACGGTACTATAGGTCCGTCATTAACAATTTTTTTAAGCTAAGTATTTCCTTCTATTCTAAAATCAAAATCATAACAAGGTTTAGTTCAAAAAATCAAAACAGACTGATGTTATGATCTCAAAAACGATTGTGGATGATTTTAAACTCTAATTATGAAAATAATTTGGTATGTACATTTGAAGCAAATAAATAAATCTGTCAAAAACAAATATGGATTTATGAACTAGTTTGATTTGCTAATCACTATTAGAACTTGACTGGAAATAAAATGACGGGATGTTATATATGATGAAGCGTGTTTTTATGTTAAATGTTATCAATCAACAACAAAGGTAACAAAAATGCGTTTTTGTAACAATTAACAAAAATACAAAAAAGAAACTTTTTTTTTTTTATAAAACTCTATAATGTTTAATTTTATAGATTGTTGTGTTTCATAATTATTGCTGACATAAATTTGAATATTCTGACAAAAAAACATAAACTTGAGTATTGGTTTGTATATATAGCAAGTAACGTAAATATTATTTATTTAACAAAAAGGTAGATTTCATATATAGTAGGGTTAATTTATTCTTTATCAAATTTTATAAATCTATATTCGTTTTTAATGGTTTTAATTATTATCTCTAAATGTTAGAATTTTACAGTGGCATTTTTGTAAAATTTTACAAAATTCAAGTTATTTTTGTTATTTTTCTATATTTGCATTCTCGTTTAATATAA
The DNA here is from genome assembly GCA_023374145.1 of Lepidium sativum. Taxonomy (NCBI): domain Eukaryota; kingdom Viridiplantae; phylum Streptophyta; class Magnoliopsida; order Brassicales; family Brassicaceae; genus Lepidium; species Lepidium sativum. The sequence goes on along the minus strand of JAKUCM010009132.1, from coordinate 10,228 downwards.
ATAGATTTTGTTGTCATTTTAATTTTTCATCAAATAATTAAATAAAAAAATTCAATACATAGATAAATTGTTCTAGGTAGAGTTGGATAAGATTCAAATTTACTTTTAGATAGTAACTAAACTACATGTTTATTGTATAAAAGAATAAAAGACTAGGGCATTTTAAATTCTTGTATATAAAGAAAATATATAAACTAAGAAAAAGACATGTGCAAATCACTCTTATCCTAGTGGCAGATCATAAGTCCACATAAGACAGCTCATTTGTACAATCAGGGATCGAGTTCCCCCGCTTATATTATGTAGAAATTTAGCTATTGGACTGGCCAATTGTGATCCAATATAATCTGCCGTTGACAAAAAAAAAAAAAACATGTCTACTATTACTATTAGTACCAGAAAAAAGTAGAGAAGTCTTGGCTGACGTAAAGTCTTTCAAACGGTCAAACCGGTCTAACAAACCGCGTCAATCCCACGTGCACTTCAAACTTTGTATGAAGTGGACGTTACCACAGGCAATCCTCACCTTTCGTAATTGCTACGTGGCAACATTGAACGGGTCAGTATCATTTCTCTTACAGTGCTCCCAAAAACACCGGAACATAACCTCGAAACCCATTTTTTCCACACGTGGGTCCTACCTAGTTCTGATAAACTGCGTTGCAGGAGATTTCTTGCGCATGAATCTATTCCTTTTTGACTATTTTGTCCCTCCTCTTTACTTTGTTTTCTTCTAGTTTACGAGTCAAGCTTGGCTTGGTCCCAAAGCCTTTTAATTTTTTTTTTTTTGTCAATGGCATATTATATTGAATCATAACTGGCCGGCCCAATAACCAAATTCCTACATAATGTAGGCAGAGGAACTCGATCTCTGGTTGTGCAAATGCGCTGCCTTAAGTGGACTTACGGCCTGCCACTAGGCTAGATGCCATTTGCCAAAACTTTTTAATTTGCAATTCCTTTTTTTTTCTGACTTTTATTTGTTTAATTTTATTACTAGTATTTATTTTGTTGTCGTAATTCATAATGCAAATTTAGCTAATACCATTGTAATTCTTTCTAGTAATGATAATCTATTTACATAAATTTAAAAAGGTAAGAAAATTACATTCATACGTAAGCTCATAATGTGTGTGTACATGTGTGAGTTTTTTTTAATGGACAAAAATAAGTCCTTAGATATTACATTAGATCCTTTTGGATTCTAATTTGCTAGAAGAAAAATAAATAAGTAAATCTAAACTTGTGAGTTGAATTAAGAAATAAGATTGCTTTAAAGACAATAATCCTTGTGTAACCATAGAGAATACACTTGTCATGTGCCCCATTAAAATATGGACGCAATTCAGCAAAAAGGCTTCTTCGTAGATTCTGCCAAACTCCATTGATTAATTGTTATTTATTACTATTACCCAATTGCTTTGTTTATCGTGCCGACTTGGCGTTTAAGTGGAAACTTACCCTAAACACAACAGAATAAGCTAATTTTTATTTTATTTTATTATAGTATCTAACCAAAACTAGATCCGCCCAATAATTAAATTATTACATATAATATAAACGCAAAAAACTCTTATTTTAGTGACCGTCGATAAATTCACTTAAAATATCTTATTTGCATAATAAAAGACTTATATTATGTAAAAATTTGGCTATTGCACCGGCTAATTGTGGTTAAATATAATTTATTATTGACAAAAAAAATACATAATATAAACAGTAAATTCTATTTGATATCTCAACATAAAATAGTATATGTTTTTAATGAATTTACTATATCATTAGACAATATTATATCACAAAACAAATAAATTTTAGTTAGTTTATTACTTTTATACTACTTATTCAACATTAATTTATTATCAAACATAGATTTCCAAAAAATTATTTTAGTTTATACCAAATAATTAAATCTATGTGACTGAAAATTAGAAAAAGAGTTTCAGGAAAAATCATATGTTCTATTGAATTCGTTGGTGTTTGTCATAATCAATAAAATCCGGTTCATAACTTAAAATTCATATCCTAATTTTTTTTCGGTTACCTTATTAAAACTATCTATTCCAAGCATCAATAGTTTTAAATTAACAACAACAACAAATAAACTTCGATAGTTTAAAGGAATATTTAGTAAATGTAGAATACATAATTGATGCAAGAGTTAACAACAAAGACGTTGTAAGTGACTTGAGAAGATTTAGCAGAGTGAGGAAGCCAAATTCAAAGTACAACGACTAAGTTTTATGATTGAGTTTTCTTGTGTTTAATTCTCTTACCTTCTGAAGAGGGACTGCATTAACATGGTATCAGAGTAATCATTATCTTTTTTATTACTCATCACTATCCAAAACAAAAACAAAATCATTTGATACTTTATCTTTTTGTTTTATTATCATATTTTTGTTTCGCAGTAACATTTAGTCAAAGGAGATCAAAACGACAAGAAAAGCAAGTCATGGCTCAGGATGCTCTCGAGAGATCATGGCAAGCACCAAAGATCGCGTAAATACATTGGAGACAAATTGTGGAATAATGCCAGGACGAGATACAAAATGTTACAAGCACTATAGTGGACATACGAGTTGATTTGCAGGGAAAGTTCCAAAGATAAAGGAGAATGTGGCACATGTGATGGATGCGGTGACCAACAATCATGACGGTGGTGGACCAGCTACTTAACGGGGAATTTGGAGACTGAAAGCTAATCCATCCTATGCATCGAGTCACTCGAAGCGACAACGTCAATCATTTTATTGCAATAACGGAAAAGAAACACATTGAGCTTGAGTTTCTAAGAGCATCCACAATGATAGGTTCTTAATGTTGGGTTCTTAAACATTTTGTGATTATAAATAATCAAATGAAAGTAGTTAAGAACCCCTAAACAATTCTATAAATTTTGGTGGTCCAATGGTAGTTCTAGATGGGTTTCTTAAAAAAAAAAATATAAAATAAAGGTTACAAAAATGTCCAAAAACTATAGTTACAAAGTGTTTTGCTGTTGCAATGAGCAGTGTTTGCTGCTCGTATACCTGCATAGCCTCAACAGAAGAGCTTTGCTAATTTATACCTGCATAGCCTCAATCTGTCTTAGGAGAGGCCTTCCCTAAGTGATTAATTCCTCACACCTTCCCTCGCTAGCCTACAATCAAGGTTCGTTTAGCACAGGGGTTTCTCGATGAATGGTTATCCAAAAGACCATAACCAAAGGAAGAGATATGCACAGAGACAACAAAACATATAATAGATGGCCAAAGAGGAAATTTCCCTATGGAACATGTCTTGAAAGTATTGATATACATACCTGATATTGCAGAGAAATCAGCAACAGTCTTGCAGAAGGCCAAAGAGGAAATCGAGAATCGAGAATCGAATCCTGAAACTTTAAAAACACAGAAACGTGAATCGAATCCTAAAACTTTAAAAACATACACGTCAACTGAAACACATTCATGATTGAACTACATAAACGTCTTACACACTTAAACACTTACACTTAAACACACTTACACATATAATACACAACAGAAATGACAAACTACTTAAACTGAATTCAACATGTCATTTATCAACTTGTTCTTGAGAGCCATTTCCATATCGGAAAGTGGCTCAGTTTTTCCAAGTAAACTGTCCAATAATTTTTTCTTAGACAACTTCTCTTTCATTTCTAGATCCTTCTTTTTAATTTCCCACATGCCCTGAAACTCAACAAGAGCACTGTCTTCATCTACCATCTCTTCTGCCTTCTTCCTTGTCTTCTTACATTTCCCCTTTGACGCCTTAACTCCTGGTGGTCGGACTTAGTTCCCTTCAGAACTCAATGGAATAGAAGTTGAAGACTGTGTAGAACCAACTTTAATCTTTCTTCTTTTTGAGGCTATACTGTCTTCTTTTTTACACCATTTATGGTCATGTCTGAGTTCCCTCCACGCATGCTCAAGACTGAACTTCTGCTTATAGTCATTGAAGTAGATGTGATGAGCCAACTTCATCACATCATTCTCATTCTGTCCACTCCGTTTCTGCGATGAGGCAGCCTCAAAACAGCCTACAAACTTGCAGACCATGTCATTAATCTTACACCACCTTTGCTTACAATGACATGGCTCCCTCTTTTGCATGCCTACAAGCTTAGGACTAGCACCAAAATATGCTGCTATCCGTTTCCAGAAAGCCTCAGCCCTTTGCTCATTACCAATGATGGGATCCTTGCTTGTGTTGAGCCACACACTTATGAGGACCACATCTTCAGTGGGAGTCCACTTCTTCCTCGGTCTACGATCTTCAACCTCAAGTGGAGCTGCACTAGTACCTTCAGACCACTCACTATTAAACAGAAGACTCTCTGATTCACCAAGATGAATACTTGGTGAATCCCTCTCATACCTATTGAATGGAGGGTTTTGAGGTGTCTGTTGACTATTCAACAGAGTCAAAAAGCCAGTGGGATGGCTAAATGGATTATGTGAATCAATTTAGGTGTTTAGAAGAAAGTAGATAAGATGAAGACTGAATGGAAGACGATAACAGAGAATAAGAAGACAGAAAAGACGAAGAAAACAGAGAGGAGAAGAAGCTAGAACAGAAGAAGAAGATGTTAGAATAGAAGCAACAAGCGGAGAAGAAGAAGGCAGAACTTACGAAGAAATCAGAGAAGAAGATGAAGACCGAGAAGTATTAATACTAAAGAAGAAAGCAGAGTTGAAGATGAAGATAGAGAATAATTAATACTTAAGTACAATGTACTTAAGTAAAAGCAATTAATTACAACCTAAACACTATTAATTTTGATGTCGACAAGCATTTATACAAAAGATTTGATATCAGCTCTAACACAGCTACACACATCTACCTACACACATGCATTAATACTAAAGATTTGATATCAGCTCTAACACATCTACACACATCTACCTACACACATGCATTAATACTAAAGATTTGATATCAGCTCTAACACATCTACACACATCTACTTACACACATGCATTAATACTAAAGATTTGATATCAGCTTTATTTCTATCTACACACATGTATTCAAGTATCAAAATAGTCATAAATTTCTAAACTCCAAATTCTATCAAGTGAGGCTACATATAGAAATAACCATATAATTCAAAACTCTAAACACTATATGATATTAGAATAGTAAGTACTTACCATTGTTCCATCGATGAAATTGAGGCCAACAGAGACAATCATCTGACTCTGTCCATCTCCAACCATCACTTGTTGATGGAGTAATCTTCGTTTTCTTGCACTGCAAAGGCTCACAAGTTACTCAAGTTCTCCAAATATTTAATAGATAAAACATAAAGAAGATTAGAGTGTGACATTTATTGTATTATCTCTTTTTGTTATTAGATTCTCTACTTAAGACAATATCTAACTAAAATGCTAGTAAACTAAGGATAATAGTAACTTATAACATTCTTATAATAGAACAGTGGTATCAACAGGGATGTGATTCATCTTCGGTAATATTCGAGTCTTGGTCATGTGGACAAGGTAAACATCTTAGTCCTAACTCACGTCTAAAAACTAACTCAAAGAAAAGGAGAATGATTGTTACATATTTATATAACAAATGTAATCAATATGGGTTATTCTAACATTTACTCTATAGTTCTCCAAACATTAAATAGATAGAACATTTATCATTGACTAATTATATTGCGTACTTCCTCAATTGTAAGGAATTTGCAATTACTAAATTCTAAGAGATGATCAAAAACCCCAATTGAAACAAGGACTACATCCTAAATTCTGTAGACAAAGAGAAGAAATTAGGGTTACAGAAAGACCTCGAGAATTGAGTTCATTCCTCTGAGCTTCTGTCGGATAGTACTGCTTAAGCCCTTCCCCTTGTTTCGCCGCCACTCCTTTCACGTTACAGGTTTCCCCCACCGTTGTCTCCGGACGCATAGCCTCCACTCCTACTGCAGCAATTGAAGCAAAATATCGAAGGAAAATATCTAGTATGCGCAGAAGGAGATCAACAGAAGAACAAGAATATCCTAATCTCATAAATCCCCAAAATCCCCAAAATCGGAACCCTAATTTTGCATTGCCAAACCCTAATCTCAAAATTGATCTACGTTTACTACTATAGATTACTCGGAAACATACCTATTTGTGTCGAATCGAAGACACCTCTTCGTATTTGCCCTAGAGACCCACCAATATTGTCGCGAAGATTTTGTCTCCCGACGGATGTCTTGAAGCGTCTCCCTCGAAGCCGACGATGTAGTTTGGTCCCTTGAAAGTCGCGATGGTGAACGAGGCTACCGGTCGGCACGATTGACTTCGATCAGCTACGACTGAGAATCGCCTCAAAAATCGCTTCGGGTGAGAGAAGGGAAGAGGAGAAGATGAAATGTCAAGAGACAGACGCGAAGGCACGCGTAAAATTTTTTTTTTTTTTTTCTAAATCATGCATCCAATAACATAACGACACGTAGGCTTCTCTTAACAAATCTATAAACTCTTAATTAAGAAACGTATCTAGATTTTGGACCCCCATTTTTATTAAATCTATTGCAAAATATTCATAAGAAACCCAACAAAAGCCCACTGCAAACCCTTAATGGAGCTGGTCTGAGGTTCTCAGGAAAGGACCCCACTGAGTGGGTGAGCAAAGTCAAACAGTGGTTTGACTACTAAGAGATACCATTGGAGTAAAAAGTGAGTTTCACCTCTTATTAATTATCCAATCAACAGAGCGTAACATTTCAGTATCTGAAGAGCTGCGATATTTGCTATCAGATTTTGACGATTTGTTTGCAACACTTACAAGGCTAGCACTAATACGTGAAATTCAACACCAAATCATGCTGAAGGAAATGACAGATCTGGTGAATGTGCACCCATATAGGTACACATATTATCAAAAAGATGAGGTTGAACGTCAAGTTCAAGAAATATTACATACAAGCATTATTCAGCCAAGTTCATCTCCATTCTCATCACCAGTCTTGCTTGTTAAGATAAAAGATAGGTTCTGGAGGTTTTATATGGATTATCGAGCACTGGATTCAGTCACTGTCAAGGATCGATTTCCGATTCCAACTGTGGAAGACATGTTAGATGAATTATTCCGTTTAACATTATAGTTAACAATTGTGGTCTGGTAGAATTTTTGTGTATAGGCAATACATGGTTTTGGAGAGGAGTTCCTTATAACTTAGTAGTATGATGTAAGTTGGATAAAGCTTTTGCCAAATGCCAATTGACATCTAATTTTTTTGCATTCTTAGATTCATTGTTGGATATGATAGGGTCAGATCATCGAACATTTCTTGCATATGGAGGTTTGATATGGATTATCGAGCACTGAATTCAGTCACCGTCAATGATCGATTTCCGATTCCAACTGTGGAAGACATGTTAAATGAATTATTTGAAGCGAAGTACTTCCTCAAGTTGGATCTCACTGGGGGATATTTTCAGGTGCAAATTTTTCTTTTGGATATTCCTATGATGGCGTTTTGCACTCATAATGGTCATACCGTTCGCCTTGTGTAATGCACCATCAACGTTTCAAGCCTTAATGAATTCTATATTACGACTTTTTCTTTGCAGAACGAATTATGGTGTCATTGCACGAATCCTCACAAACCTCTTACGCAAAGGACAATTCCCATGGGGCCTAGATATTGTTGAGGATTTTAATGATTTAAAGAAAGCATTGACTGCGACACATATACTAGCATTACCAAATTTTTCCATACCTTTTGTTATTCAAACATATGTGTCAGGTGAAAGAATCGGTGCCATTTAACACAACACGAAAAGCGCATTGCGTTCTTGAGCTGTATTCTAGGCATTTCTAAGAAGGTGTAGTATACTTATGCTAGAAAGATGTTGGTTGTCCGGATTACCATCCGAACGTGGAGACCATACATCTTGGGGAAGAGGTTCATTATTCAAATTGACCAAAAAGTCTTTGTTATTGGAGCAGCGTATTCTCACACAAGATCGACAAAAGTTGGGAAGTAAGTTGGTTGGGTATGATTATGAAATTGTTTATAAATCAGGAAAGTCAAATTTGGTGGCTAACGCTCTGTCTCGAGTTAATGGTAGTCCGTTGTTAGCAACTAATTTTGTGCAACAATCTTTATCACAGGATGAAATACTTTCTTGAATGACAAATCCATATTTGCAATGCATTGGGAAGTTGGCTGAGTGAAAATTTAGGACATCAGTATACATGGACACTTGGCCTCGTACGTAACCATACAAGGTGGTAGTTCCTCCATCTTCACCAATCATCGATCGGTTGTTGCACGAGCATCACACCACTCCAATGGGAGGTCAATTAGGTGTATTTCGAACATATATACGCCTTACACAACAATTTTACTGGCCCTCTATGTGACAGCTTGTGCGATGTGTCAAAATGCAAAGTATTCATCACTGTCACCAGTTGGCATGCTCTAACCGCTACTGGTACTATCACAAGGGAGGATATCACGATGGATTTTGTTGATGGGTTGCCACGATTGGAAGGACACACATCGCTGATGATGGTGGTCAACAAGGATTATAGTCAACAAATTCATTACTCACGTCATGAAGCTTCACGGCACTCCACGATCAATTTCAAGTGACCGTGATTCTCTTTTATCGGCATATTTTGGAAAAAGTTTTATAAATTGTCAGGGACACAATTGCGTATATCAACAGCTTATCATCCGCAATATGACGACCAGACCGAAGTGGTCTATAGGTGTATTGAGCAATTCTTACGATGTTTTGTTCACCATCACCCTAAGAAATGGAGTTTTTAATCCCTTGCGCTGAGTTTTGGTATAATACCACGTTCCATTCTTCTATTGGCATGTCATCGTTCCAAGCTTTGTATTGCAGAGCACCACCACAATTTCCAGATTATGAGGTGGGATCAACTAAGATTGAAGAGTTAGATGAACAACTCGTGATGAGCTACTAGCTGAACTAAAAGACCATCTCACCACAGCTAACAATCGGATGAAGCAGTTAGCTGATGCTAAGCAATAGAGATGTAACATTTGCAGTTGGAGATTGGGTTTTGTAGCGTCTGCAGCTGTATCATCAGAAAACTTTGTTCAAACATAGCTCACAAAAGTTGTCTCGTCGATTTTATGGACCTTTATTGGTTGCAACGCGTGTTGGTGAGGTTGTGTATCAGCTTCAACTACCCGAAAGAGCTAAGATACATCCTGGTTTTTATGTTTCCTTGCTGAAACCATGGACTGATGATTCACCTTCGGAACTGGAAACATTGCCACTGTTACAGGACAATGGTACATTACAGCTCTAACCTGAAGAAATTATGCAAGTTCGTTGGAAGACACAAGGAACAACAAACAAGGCATACATGTTAATTAAGTGGAAAAGATTTCACTCTAATGATGCAACTTGGGAATCAGTGGAGCAAATAACGTTGAGTTTCCTTGACATTAACGTGAACCTTGAGGACAAGGTTGATCTTCAGGAGGAATGTATTGCTGCAAAAGTTGACGACAAAAACGTTGTAAGGAAGCCAAATTAAAAGTACAACGACTAAATCTTTTTTTATTTATTTTTTAAGTTTGTTATTTGCAAATAAGTATTTGGTCAATCATTTATCCAGGTTTGTAAAATTATGAAATGATCATGTTATTTTTCTGTTTCTATTTCCTTTTCAATTTTGTATGAGAGATATTGATCTATCTATTTATAAAAATAAAACATTTAAAAACAAGTAAATTTCATTCGTCTAACAGAAAAATATTCTTGTGTTCAATTCTCTTAAGCTTCATCAATAATTCATTGAATTATGGAAAGTTTGGTAAACTGCCAATGTGTAATTGGTTGAAGAAAGTTTGATCAATGAAAATAAAGTGATATTGGTTTTAAAATACTCAGGTTAAAAGAAGTCATCGAAAGGAATTATTAATTTAATTAAACAAGCTATTCAGTTTTTATTTATCTTTGATTTATATATTCGATTGTTATGTACATGATTAACATTCAGCTTACTCTTAATTTAATTCCGAATTAATAGTTTACCCTTTTCTTTGGGATTCTATCTATTTTAAATTTATTGCATTAGTTCGAGATTTACTCATTAAAAAATACGATTTATATAATGTGGTGTGATCAAGTTAATGGATGTAAAACTAAATATTATACCTTTTTTTTATATATTTATACGTAACAAAAAATAGTACTAGTGTTCATTGTACAGTGTTGTTGCTGAAGTA
>JAKUCM010009131.1:0-16609 GCA_023374145.1 Lepidium sativum | reverse complement strand
TGGGCTTAAATTAAAATAAATTAGACAAAAAAATTAAAATAAATTTAACGTTACGAGACTTATTAAGGGGATTTCTTTCTATAATCGTTTCGAAATTCAAGTTTTGTTTGTCTCTATGATAATAATTATTTTTGGCTGGAAAACAAAATAAAGAATTTGATCTTGCATGACCGAGCATGACGGAGCAATACTTACTTGTTGTCCACAACTTCGTGAAAGACAGGTGATTTCGCTTTCGAAAATCAATCCATATTTTAATTATTTATCTCCTGTTTAATCGGTTTTCTCACGTTGACGATTTCTCGATCGCAGTACCGATGATCCTAGATTTTATTTTCTACTTTTGATCTTCATCGTCGTTTCCAAAATTAATGCTTTAATTTTGTCCTTGTTGTTGTTAATTTCGGTAGTTAAATGTTACAATCATTAAGCTGTGTATGGATTTCACTTTCGTGAGTGTGTGGTGTGTTGTGAAATAAAGCAATGGGAATTAGTAATAGGCTTCTTTGTAAAGTATGTTGTTATCTTTGGTGAGCAAGCGCTCACTGGAGGTAGATTCCAGGTAATTTCCCTCAAATTAATTGGCAAATTTGTGATTAATATCATACATTATTTGAAGAATTTGATTGCAGGGACGCTTATGGATTTGCCTTGAGACCTCAACACGTTCAGAGACATCAAGAATACCTTAGCATTTATACAGTGAGTTCTCTTGCTCACGCTTGACATTAGTAGATGAAAAAGTTGGTATATATTTATGGTATCCTTACTAGAATCCTGTATGTTGTGATGTTGTTCTGGTCCCAAAATTGCTTTTTGTCCGCATGTAGACGTAGAAACTGTGATGTTAAAATGCTCTGCTAGCTTCCAACTTGCTACATTGAATACTATTGTAATAGGAGGAAGAGACAGAGAGGGCAGAGAAATGGAATAACTTCCTTGACAGACTAGAGGTCCCCGTTGATCGTTGTTCTTCCGGAGATGAGTTTCAGGATACACTGCAGGCTGATGGTTCGGAGGACTCTGGAGAAGAGAGTGCTTCAGAGAAGGGTTCGAGAAACGGGAAACGTGACTCTAGTTACCTACCAGAATGTGAACTTAGTGGTAAAGAAGTGCAAGAAAAAAATAGCACTGAAACAGTTGGTGAGCTTTCAAAAGAGAGGGAAGTGGAAGCACAAGTTCATGAAGAGCATCAATATTTAAGGAAGAAGAGTCTTGGAAGAGACAGTGAACTTGTGAAAGATGAGGACAAGCAATTAGGATCTGAGAAGGAGAAGGAGTTTGCATTCGAAAGTGAATCTGATGAAGAGAAACAGTCTCAATCAGTAAACGAACGTGAAGATCATGTACACATTCAACAAGAGCACCAATATTTGAGGGAGAAGAGTCTTGGAAGAGACAGTGAACTTGTGAAAGATGAGGAAAAGCAACTTGAGTCTGAGAAGGAGAAGGAGCTTTCAGTCGACAGTGAATCTGATGAAGAGAAACAGTCTCAATCAGTAAAAGAATGCAAAGATCATGCACACATTCAACAAGAGCACCAATATTTGAGGGAGAAGAGTCTTGGAAGAGACAGTGAACTTGTGAAAGATGAGGAGAAGCAACTTGAATCTGAGAAGGAGAAGGAGCTTTTAGTCGACAGTGAATCTGAGGAAGAGAAACAGTCACAATCAATAAAAGAATGTGAAGATCATGTACACATTCAACAAGAACATGCAACAGAAAAGCCTGAGACACCAGCAGATAAATGCGAATTGGAAGATGAAAAAGCACAAAAAGAAAAGAAAGATCGTTCAGTTATAGAATGGGCTCACATTAGACCTTGTCTTGCGTCTATAGAGGCTATGATGTGCTCTCGTGTAAAGAACGTAAATTATAGGAAAAAAAAGCCAAGCACTTCATCAAAAGGAGAATCACTGTCTTTGATTGAAGAATCTGAGCAAAGTTCTGGGGAAAGTGACCGTGACAGTGAGACTTCCACTGGTAGATGCAATTCAATAAAGGAAGAGAATGATGCTCAGGGTAGTGTTTCTCCAGAGCCATTTTCCCCTTGGTATGAAGAACTTGAGGTACTTGTTCGTTTGGGCGTGCCAAAGGATCTCAGAGGGGAGGTAAACTTTCTAATTCATTTTGTCATCTCATTGATATAAATTTTAACTTTTCTTGTCTAACTTTTGCAACTCACAGGTCTGGCAAGCATTTGTAGGTGTAAAGGCAAGACGAGTTGAGGGGTACTATCAGGATTTGCTGGACCAAACAACTAACTCTGATGAAAGCAGTGAAAATCCAAGCTCGTCTGATGTTCAAAGAAAGTGGAAAAAACAAATTGAAAAGGTTTTGTAGATGCATGCATGTTGGATTATAGTAATCTGGAGGTCTTTTATAGCCATCATGATCACTCACCATGCTTAGTATTCTTTTTGTTTTCAATTCTACAGGATATACCTCGGACATTCCCAGGTCACCCTGCTTTGAATGATGCTGGTCGAGATTCCTTAAGGCGGATCCTGCTAGCTTATGCTTGTCACAACCCATCTGTTGGTTACTGTCAGGTGACTTGAGTACATATCTTGATGTAAAGCTTGGAGGCTGTTATTTTCTTTTCTTAACTAGCTCCTATAATGCATCTCTAGTCATGTTTACTTCATTATCGTTTTTTGTCTGCTTCAACATGTAGCTTTTTATGGAAGAATTCAAATTTGTAACTTCAGAAAGATCAATGAATCTGCTGGTGGGATTTATTCATTATTTGTTGCAGTTGTTTCAAGGCTAAGCTCTAATAATGATACTGTAAAATTACAGGCTATGAACTTTTTCGCTGGACTTTTGCTTCTATTGATGCCAGAGGAAAATGCATTTTGGTAGGGTGATAAAGCTTTCTTTGCTGTCTGTTGAATCCTTTGTTGACATCCTTTCATTTTCCTTCTTCACGTGATTTGATTAAAGAATATACCGTTGAAGCAGCATTTCAGAAAATGATGTCCGTTTCTGATGAAGAAAGTTCCATCTCTACAGGCATTATACTTTTTGCTGTCACTGTGAGCTGATTTTTTTTGTGTAACTGAACTTTTCAGGAGTTTGGTTGGTATTATTGATGATTATTTTGATGGCTATTATACAGAAGAGATGATAGAATCTCAGGTACCCTTTCATCCAAAGAGATTCTTGATTTTAATTTCTTACAAACTTTCTGGTAGTTGTATCTAATCACCATTACGGATTTACTTCTCTTAGGTTGATCAACTAGTCTTTGAAGAGTTGATGCGAGAAAGATTCCCAACGCTCGGTTCGTCTTTCGTCCATATTCAACTTTCTCTATATTTAATTGGATTCTCTTTCTTACACAGAGCAATGTGATCGTTTCTTCTATTCCAATAATCCTCCTGATGCAGTTAATCATCTGGATTACTTGGGAGTGCAGGTAGCATGGATATCCGGGCCATGGTTTCTATCTATTTTTGTGAACGTTCTTCCTTGGGAATGTGGTGAGCTCATAATAAATTTTCTGCATTCATGTTAAGTCAAAGGAAATGACATTGAACATTTAACCCAAGAAGTTTTTCTTTCCTCTTCTTAGCTAAAGTTGTATTCCATCTTGGTGTTTTATGGCCCAGTTCTGCGGATGTGGGATGTGCTTCTCTTTGAAGGAAACCGCGTTGTGCTGTTCCGAACAGCATTTGCTTTAATGGATTTATATGGTATTTCTGCTACTTTTGTATGTATCAAATGTGTAATATTTAAGTATGTGATGATTGATTTAGCTCTGTGGTTCAAAGGTAATAAATTTCTCAGTCACTCTATAATTCCTTAGGTCCTGCAATTGTTGCCACAAAAGATGCAGGAGATGCAATTACTTCATTACAAAGCCTTGCTAGTTCAACATTTGATAGCAGTCAACTTGTTTTGACTGCATGCATGGGTTATTTATCTACAAATGAGGCTAGACTGGAGGAGCTGAGAGAAAGACATAGGCCGGCGGTACTAGAGATTGTCGAGGAAAGATTGCAGAAGGGTCGAGTCTGGAAGGACAAAAAGGGATTGGCTTCTAAATTATATAGCTTTAAACATGAAGGATCTATCCTAGATGAACAAAAGCCTACTCAAAGGAATGATGGTGAGAATCCAGATGACAATGAAACTCGTTCTCTCAGTGTAGATGGCTCAAATGTTGATACCGAATTAGACTCCTTACCAGATCTTCAAGAGCAGGTGACAATTTGTTCTGTGTACTCTTTGTCTATGTTTTGGGAATGAAAACCATTATTATTGTTCTATGCTTTCAAAAGCTAATCATCCAGTTCATAATAATCATATACTTCATACATATATTATATATTGAGAAGTTCATGGCAACATGGTTGAGTTCATCAAAAAAGTTCTTCTGTAGTTGATTAAGTATGAGAAACATGCAACTTTTTTTAAAATTCAAATCCATAACAGTAAATGTGCAGGTGGTATGGTTGAAGGTTGAACTATGCAGACTGTTGGAGGAGAAAAGATCAGCTGTATTGAGGTTACTGTTACTCCACTTTCCCTTTCTCTTTATTCAAGGAGATTAAAAAGAATATGTTCATATAACTCCGTTTGCCCCAACAAGCTGGTGGCAAACTGAAGAATGAGGGTCCTAAAAAACTTAAGAACTAATTCTAATATGTGTCACTCCTCTCTCCAGAGCTGAGGAGCTGGAGATAGCACTGATGGAGATGGTCAAAGAAGATAACAGACTGGAACTAAGTGCACGGGTAAATTTAGACTTCCTTCAGAGAGTGCTATATATTAGCTAGATGAAGGTTTATAGATTGTGTTATAACATATTGAGCTTTCTGTTTCACCCCTATCATATTTCATTCAACTCGACACTGTAGATATCGGTCGTTAGGCTATCTATGATTTGAAGTTAATGAACATCAAACAAATCTTTGACTTGGTCGGTGTAAAACGTCTCAAATGCTATCGTAGGACTTAGTGGGAGGGGTGTGTTTCTCTTAATACTGAGTAAAAATGTGTATTTCGAGTAAACTAAAATGTTAGCCTCAAATTTTACAGATTGAACAACTGGAGAAGGAAGTAAAAGAACTAAAGCAAGTCCTTTCTGATAAAAAAGAACAAGAAACAGCAATGCTTCAGGTCTGTTTCCATATCTTTGTTTCTCCACAAGTGAAAATTGCTGCATTGTTTGTGTTTGCTCGAGTATCAATCCATATATTTGGGTACGCATGCTTCAGGTCTTGATGAAAGTTGAGCAAGACCAAAGGCTTACAGAAGATGCTCGGGTAAGTGCAGAGCAGGATGCAGCTGCACAAAGATATGAAGTGCACGTGCTTCAGGTGCTTTGTTCAACTTACTTTCTATCTTTGTAAGATAGTTCTATATTAGCTTTGGCTGAATAAGTAAAGATAAAGCATCCAGTTGGAGATGCTTCATCGTCAACTTAGCTTGATGATTCTTCATACACTGTAAACTCATAACATTACACAAATATTTTGCGGCTTATACAGGAGAAAAATGAGAAGCTGGTGACTCAACTCGCTCAAATGGAGAAGAGACTGGTTACAGCAGAAACGACGCTCGAAGCTACTTTGCAATATGAATCAGGTCAAAATAAAGCACTATCATCTCCAAGGTACATGAAAACTCAGCTCTACTCTTTTTTTCTATCTTTGGCTGTTTTGATCTGTTTAAATCCTTTCAAAACATGGCAACATACCAAAAACGAATCTACCTGTTTGTACAGAAATATATTAAACCAGTTTGTTGTACATTTGTTTTTTAGTTTTAATAGCTCTCGTTTTTTCTGTGTAACTTTGCTTAGTGTGATGTGTAATCTTCATAAGTATCCAAGTAGTACTGCTCAAATCAATGTGATTTTAAAAGATAACTATATATTGTTTTCTCTTTGATGTTGTATAGGTTTGCTCGTACTCAAGTTGCTGCCCAGGATAGCCCTAAAAAGAAGACAGGCTTTTTATCATTTGGGCTTGGATGGCGAGATAGGAACAAGGTGAAATTGTCTCTTTATCTCTAAACATATGGCCTGGTCTCACTCTTCGTTGATATCATGAATTTCAAGAGTATGCTTAATCTATCTGTTCTCTAATGTTATTAACTAAATTTACTACCCATGTAATGTTTGAATAGCAGGCAAAACAATCTGAAGAATCCAATGGTGATAACACTAGTAATGCAACATCTGAAGCCAAATCTCCATTAAAAGAAAGTGGGTCGGAGAAGGGAAGCAATCTGTCAAAAGAAAGCAAATCCGAAGATCCTTTAAATATGGAGACACGACGCTAACCGAAAAAGAGTCGTGATTGCAAAACATTTAGGTGATTTTCAAACCTTGCTAGCATCAGATGCACCTACTGATGTGTTCTCTACCCATGTATAATTTCAATTTTTCCTAGCTCTTAGTTACAATAAGATGTGAAACTGAAGCTATAACGCTAATGCGTTTAGCATAGCTGCCTAGACAGATATAGAAATATCAGTACTGCTTCATGGGTATTATTGTTTGATTTATGCAACTGCCCTGAGGTGGCTATTGAGTCTTAAACAATTTTCCTGATTCTCATGAAAAACGAAATTATTGGTGTTCATAGGATCTTGACGCTACAGAAGGTCTCCTTTCAATCCTTCCCTGTCATCAAGGAAGAGTTGGGGGACAAATTACAGATTAAGAGGCTGATGCTTTGTCAGGAATGATGAAGTCATTCTAAGTTGTTTTCCTCAAGGCTTCCATCTTCAGGAGCTTGATACCTCAAAACTCTAAACAATGAAGCAAAGGTTTGCCTATTTTTCTTGATCAAAATGATAGTTGAAATAGTTTAACATTTTGCGCAAAAGAGTAACTCAATTTTATATATATTCTACAAGCAACACAATAGAATTTATATAAAATATATTTGTTCTTCTTGCATATTGCTATCATATCCTAGGAGCTTGTGATCTTTGGTTATACAAGTTTTTGACTATGTATAAGGTCAAGCTTTGGTTGGTGTGTGACTTGTGATCGATCATCGTTTTTGAAAGTTGAGTTTGGCAACAAAGAAAGCAAACATAGAAGCCAATGCAATAGGAAATGCAATGAGAACAATGGCTGTAATCATTAAACGATCATGATGGAATCCAAAATAGTCCTCTAAGAATCTGGCAACCGTTTTGGATTCTCCAAATGCATTGATGTTTTGATGAATGTCTCCGTACTGAGATGAGAATAACAGGTTGAGCGTCCAAGAGGTCGGGGTTAGATAGTAAACCCAGATCCACCACTTTGGTATTTGCTGCATGTTTCAACATCAAGTATTTAAGTTTTTGATAAGGTAAAGATGAAAGATGACGATGATAATGACTTGTTACCGGTTGTGGGATCAAGAATCCAGCGAAAAGGTTGAAAGTAATGAAGAAAAACGCCTGGAAAATAGCTGCAGTCATGAAGTTTGGAGTGATGGAAATGAGGAACATTGCGAGGTAGTTGAAGCTGAGTAAGTTGCAGAACATTGAGTAGAGACTCCAAAACACTTTAGATGGAGACCCGTAGAAACCAATCATAGGATATATAATGATCACAAACTCTGCGCTTTGGATGAATATGTAAGGAATCTCAGTTACAACCTGAGCCAACGCATAGGCAAACGCAGAGTACATTCCTGCAAACCTTTCACGATACATAACATTACGCTCTGTCTCAAAATACTGCAAAGCTGAAGTGCAGTTGTTTATCCCCACAAAGAGGACAAGACCATAAATCGCTCCGAGAACTGTGAACAAATTCTGTTGAGTATCTCTGAAAAAGAAGTGAACCACTTAGAAAGTATAGTGAAACTGGAGTAATTGTGATGGGTTTTGATGTTACTTACATCTTTTTCCCTTGGTTCCAGAACAGCAAACCAAAGACTAGAGAAGAGATTAAAGTGTGACCTATTCGATTCAAGTTGTAAGAAGGGCTTCTCCAGTAAGACAAGCTCATCTTCCATAGACAAGATTTGAACTGTCCCCACCAGTTGAGTGCAAAAGTTCTGTTGAAATGCAAATCACTTGACCCCGGATCCGGTTTACTCAGCTCTTTAACCAGCTCGAAGTTGTTTCTGTAGAAACAAACAATACATTGGCATAAATTCTAAAGAAACACAGATCTAGCCATAAATGATATCTACTATATACTCACTTGTAAAGATCAGATTGCTTGTAGATTATTGCGAAATCAATGTCAAATTCACTCTCCACAGACTGTGAAGTCACCTCTAGCACCCATGTTGCTGGATTGCACTTGTCTTTAATCTTAGCAGCTCCAGGGATATTCTGTTTATTTATCCCAGTCAAGAAATTCATTATTTCTATAACTGGTTTCAATTTGCATTTGTCAGAAAGTCAGAAACTAACCTGAAAATAGTCAATGACACGAGATGAATGTTGTCCAAGTGGTCCATTGTAAATCATCCGACCACCTGTCTTCAGAAGAACCAACTGAAAAAAAAATATATATATTGTGTTAAACCCATAAAATATTTGTATAAGCTTGAGCACCCAAGAGTTCAAAATCTTTAACGTCATCGAAGGCTTCAAAGATGTGGATGCTAGGCTGATGAATAGTGCAGACAATGGTTCGTCCAGTCTCAGCAACGTTCTTCACAGCTCTCATTACAATGGCAGCTGCTCTTGCATCCAGCCCCGTCGTTGGCTCATCCATGAAAATGATCGACGGATTCGCCACTAACTCCACCGCTACAGTTAACCGCTTCCTCTGCTCCGTCGACAATCCGCTCACTCCCGCCACTCCCACCAACGAGTCCTTAATATCCTCCAGCTCGATCGTCTCAAGAACTTCCTTCACGAATCTCTGCACGCACAGACGAATTCTTACTTTCTTTTATCGATTTCTAGGTCAGACAGTGTTGATGTAGAGTTAAGTGTTTACCATTTTGGTTTTGGGGTCGATTTCTGGAACTAAACGGAGCCAAGCAGAGTAAATTAGGGATTCTTCGACGGTGACGTTTGGTGAGTGTATATCTGTTTGTTCACAGTAGCCTGAGACTCTTGCGAATGTTTCTTGGACTTTAAGGAAACCACTGATTCTGATCTCTCCTTCGATGTATCCGCTTGTTTTTCGTCCGGCAAGAACGTCGAGTAAAGTGGTTTTTCCGGCTCCACTGATTCCCATCAAAGCCGTAAGAACGCCTGGCCTGAAAGCTCCAGTGATCCCTGAGAGAAGCTGTAACTTCTTCTCATTAAAGCCTTGACCTTTCATCTCCTGAGATTATTCTTTGATGTTCAGTGGAATTGAAAATGATTTATTAGTACCCGAGAATGAACAGAACGCTTACCACAGGGACATCGACATAATAGTTCAAGTCTTGAAATGTTATAGTGAGGGGCTTAAAAGGTAAGATCATCTTCCCTGTTGATCAGCAAAGGAATTATTTGGTTGATAGAAATAGAGAAGAAGCAGTTTGTGTGAGTAGAAAGAAGGAAAACAGAAATCACCTGAATCCTCGTTTGTCTTTACTAGTGGATCCTTCTTCTTGACTGATAAATCTCTTGTTCCTTGCAGCTCAGAGAGCTTATCTTGAGAAATCATGGCACGAGATGATGTGGGAGCTGTCATGTTTAAAGGAGCTCTTTAGTTATTTGCTTTTGTCCGTAGCATATTATTTTCGATATTTTGAACTTACATTTCAAGAAACTCAGAGCTAGAATGAAAATGGTGTTGAAGATAATGGTGAGACCCAACAAGGCACATAATGAGACCCAGTACATGTAATCATCATAGTCCAGTCCTCTGCTTTTAAGTATAGTTCTCCCCAAGGTAACATTCGTGGGTTGCATCTATAAGGCATAACCAGAAAACTAGTTAAGTTTTGGGGGATTGATGAAGAGAAATGGGATGGTTTAAGAGCAACGAAAGAAGAGAGAATTACTTGCTGCCACCGAGGAGCAAGAAACTCGTTTACAGAGAGACCGATCTCGGCGTAACTTACAGGATTTACCCAGAAACCCCATTTCATCCACTCCGGCATATCGGCTGCACCAAACCAATGTTATGTTCTAATGAAACATGAGAACAGAATATGAAAAGAGGTTAAAACTCTTACTATATGGGATGGCGAAACCGGCGAATACAAAGGTCATTAGCATGGCAAAGCTACCAGCTGTCATTGCAGCAATTCCTGTTTGAAAGATTGCAGCTATACACCGGAACATGGATATTGATGTGAAGTGAACAGCAAAAAGCATCATGAATTGTCGGAAGAACCTGAAATACCACAGGTCGTTACATTTTTGGGAAATTCTCAGGCTTGGATTTGTTATAGGGATCAAGCAAGAGAGAGTCTCAGGTTCTCACCGGGAGACTTCAGGAGTGTATCCGATTACATAGTAAGTAAGGCAGGTCCAAACGAGAGATTCAAATAAGGAGAGGGGGACTTTTATCACTGTTGCAGGGATTGCATAAGCCCAAGCTGGATAGAAACACAGTTGCTTCTGCTTGTAGAACACAGAAAGGCGTTGAACAGTCATAGACAGCTCCGGAATTCCATCAACCAGAAGTATGATAGTTGCAAAAAAGAGGCAACTCATGTAAGAGTTTCCATGAATGACATCTATGCCCATTCGTGTTCGAATAAACACAGTCATGGTGATGATTGCAGCTACAACAAGCTGTGCAACATTCAAGCAAGAAGGATTCTTCAGAATATAACACTAGAACTTTGAAGGAAGACAAAAGGAAAGAGAGAGAGATGCCTACAGAAAGTAAGAACAACGTACCTGAAAAGTCTTGAAGAGGTAGACGAAATAGTTTCTTTTCATAAGAAGAAATTCTCTTGAGATGCATGCTTTGAGTAGTTGCCACTTTGGAAGAGAATACACATTGAAGGAGAGAGCATCCTTGTGAGTTTTTGATTTATCAAATGGCTTAGAGAGGTCTTCCTCAATCTTTCTCCCAATCTCTGAGTCCTTGAATTTCTTTGAAAATGTGTCTACTGAGACATAGCTATGTGGTAAATCCTGGTTCAGCCAGTATTGTCCTTGATCCTTCCTAGACATAACCTGCAAAGTAAACAACTCAGGGCCATGGGATCTGAAATTCAGTGTCAGGGAACAGAACTTGGGCTTTTTACCTCCTGAAGAAAATCTGCAACACCTTTCCTTTCTGGGCATTGAAATCCACATTCCTCAAAGAATTTCAAGACCTCGTTGCGTGGACCATGATACACAATTTTTCCTTCAGCCATCAGCACAATATCGTCAAAGAGGTCATATGTTTCTGGAGCAGGTTGTAGAAGAGAAACAAACACTGTTGCGTTGGTAATGTGAGCAAGTTGCTGAAGAGACTTGACTATCTGAAACGCCGTGGAACTGTCTAAGCCGTTTGTTATTTCATCCATAAACAGAGCTTTTGTTGGACCAACGATCATCTCAGCTGTGGTAAGACGCTTCTTTTGTCCCCCGGATATGCCTCTTCTCATTGCATTGCCAACCAATGTTTCTGCACAAATGTCAATCCCGAGGATCTGGAAATGTCGTACAAGACAAAAAACTTAGAGCTAATCAGGAAGGACCAAACATGTGAGTTGTATCAGAGAAAATACCTTCAAGATGTAATCTGTTTGCAGGCTTCTTTTAAGTCCTTTAATCGATATTGCCTGCACAATAAGATAACCAAAGGTTATATCACCGCCCTAGTTCAAATATAAGTATCAACATAAGCCTCAAGGGTACACCTTCATGTAAGCATCTACTTCTGGGTCAGGAATGATCCCACCATCCTTTTCTCTCTTAATGACCTCCATCATAATGTCTGTTAAAGCAGAGAGATATCTTTGTCAAAGCTGTTTAGAAAATTCTTCAGAAAGACCATTGCTTATGAGGACATCTACCTGTTCGGCTACCAACACCTTGACAACGAGCTGAGAAGTCAATTGTCTCCCTCACTGTCATCTCTGCAATATGCAGATCGTGTTGACTTATATATACCGATGTTTTCTGAGGAACGACCTCATTCAATCTGTGTCCATTGTAGGAGATTTCACCAGAAACCTTTAAATTCTTATCAGAATTTCCAGACAAGGCCTTAAGAAAAGTAGTTTTTCCACATCCAGGAGGACCAAGCAACAGTGTTAACCTTGAGCAACAAGAAGAGACATCAATTTAAGTGCATTACGCAACTCTCAAAGCTTGGATCAAAAGAGAGTTCCTCCAATAACTAACCTTCCCGGATTAATGATACCGTTAACTTCGTTAAGTATGTGTATCTTGGCTTCACGTGTTCTTACACCACTTAGCTTCACTAAACCCTGAAGAAAAAGAGTTGAATTCAACCTAGCCACTGCCAAATTTTGAAATTCTTGAGTACTTACTAAGAAAATGCGCTTCAAAGAGTTCCATAAAGTTGGAAGCGCCTTCCCTACAACGACCTCACATTCTGCTTCCACACTTAAATGCTCATACCTCACCTCTATGGTCGGAAACTCCACACCAACCCTGCAGGTTTTCAAGCTCAAGTCTCAGGATTTTGTTTAGCAAAAGATTCACAAGTTCTGTTTCCTTGTTTCATGTCTCACCTGTTTATTCTTCTTTTGACTTTCTTGAGCAGCTTGAGATTATCATTCTCAATGTGTTTGATAAGCTTCTCAATTATCAGATGACGTTCCATGGCTCCAAGCTTGGTGACATCAACGACTCTTATCCCTTTCTCCACCGACTCATCATCATTGTCAACCAGAGACGATCTCAGCCGTTTAAATGTGGGAAATCTCTGGATCTCAGCCCATTGCAGAGCATGTTCTGCTTCATCAGACTCATTTCTTGAAGAGCAACTGCTGAAACTTGATGCCATACTTTTTCTAATCTCTCGAAGTTCAACTCTCATTGACTCTTGCTCTTCTTCTCCACCCAATTGAGCCATGCCTCAACCTAAGTTCTCTGATGATTCGCTCAGAACTCAGGTCTGAGATGTAGATTTCTTCTTATGTATGTGTGTAATAAATTAGTATATGTATTTTATAAACAGTTAGGTGGTAGATGTAAGACAATAATATATCATCTTCTTACTAAAAGAACTATTACAAATATAGAACCCAAATTCTCCACAACATAATTATGCTTTTTTTGGGGAATTTTCCTCTTAGACTTTTGTTTGACAATTAAATAAGTTGGAATTGTAGACGACAGATCAAACAACTCGAATCAGTCAAAGTAACACATGCTATTGGAAATGAACTAATAAAGTAAAAGTTGTATTTAGAATATTTAAAGAAAAAGAAAAAGTAAAAGTTGTATTTAGAATATTGTAGTTAACTTATCGATTTTCTACGAATCAAAATGTAATTTTCTCTAAAATGTACAAAGTGATTGGTGTGATGGATGAAGAGCAGGCAAAATAATACAACAAATCCCTTAAAATCCTATGACCTTAATGGTCATATGTGAAGTTTTGGTATATAAGATTGGTCATTTAGGCTAAAAAGGGGTCTTTGGTTGAACAAAAGTAAAGGAACTTTGTCTTGTTATGTAGATAATTGCTTTTGTTTCATGTCTAACAAGAGTTTTTTCAATGGGTTCTAAACAATATAAAAAAAAAAAAATTAAAATGAGATGAGAGAGGTGAGAGAGAGTTCTTGTTTAAGACATTGTAGAGACTCTTTAAGAGTTTCTTGTGATATATGTCATATTTTAATTGGCCAAATATTTTAAAAATAAAACAAAATCTAATTACCAAAATCAAATGAATACAATATTAATATATATTTGTTTTAAGAAACTCATATGGTATTTTACTAATGGAGATGATCTTAGATTAACACTCGAAAAAAGAGGTCCATTTTTTTGGAAACATGATTACTTTTGCTATTATTACTATAATATTATGTTATGTTTACATGTTTTTCTTCTTAATTACAAATTAATTATGCATACATATATCTAGAATTTGAGTTTTGCAAGAGAAAGCTCCTTCCAACCTAATCAGCTGAAGTAGTTTATATCTGAGGTTAGTGAGATGTGACCGCTATTAATTTAACATCAAGGAAATAAATTATGGTTTGTTTTTCTTTAGTCACGTTCTAGTTTCATGTGTTTAGACTTCATTTGTCCAAAGAGTTGGCCAACGAATTTGACAAAATTTAGAATCAATTATGTAAATGTAATTTTTAGGCTACCTTATGGAAATATCGTTTTTTTATTTGAAATAATGAAAATGTCCCTAAATAAAGATCATACCATTTTTTATTTTTTCTTCTTCTTTTATTTAATAGTATATGAAATCAAATTTAATATGTTTTTTGGATTTAGACTTCCTAAGGGGTTTAGAGTTTATTTTTGGTATTCATATATTATTAAATTTATTGAATTTGATGATTTTGAAAGAAAAAAATGAAGTAAAAAAAAATTAATATTTTTTCTTGAGCTAGACTTTTCAAGGGGTTTAGGGTTTAATTTTAATAATTTTATATATTATTAAATGTATTGAATTTAAAAATTTTGAAGAAAAAATAAATAAAAAGAAACTGAAAAAAATAGAGAAGAAAAATATGAAATCAAAAGAAATTTTAATATTTTCTTTTTAAGTTTACACTTTCTAAGAATTTAGGGTTTAATTTTGATAATTTAATATATTATTAAATGTATTGAATACGGTTAGGCACTCGGGTACCCAAACCCAATCTGGCTGTGTATTTTGGGTTTCAGGTATTTTGGGTTTAGGCATAGAAAACCTGATCGGGTGTTCTAAAAGTTTAGGTTGGGTTCAGGTATATTTAAATCAGGTTTGGGTTGAGTTTAATATTTACAACATACCCCGAATTATATCCGAACCTATTTAAACTTCGGGTCCGAGTACGGTTTGGTTCGGATATTTTCAAAACCTAAACCTGAACATGATAAATTTTCAATTTCATCACTTATATAACCCGTTAAATTCAAATGTAATGATCAAATCAATAACAAAACTATATTTCAATAAAGAATTTATTATTTCAAATATTATATAACCATGCAATAATGTTATCAAAACAACAATGACATGCAAATGACATCTAGCCTAGGGACAGACGGTAAATCCACTTAAGGCAACGCATTTTCATAACCCGGGATCGAGTCCTCCTGCCTACATTATAAGGAATTTGGCTATTGGGGCCGGCCAGTTGTGGTCCAATATAATTTGTCATTGACAAAAAAACAAAAAAAAAACAACAAAGACATAATAAAAATTGAATTAAATCTCTGCCATAATGCATTATCAAAATCTCATTGAGTTTAGAAACAACAGACACACTGAACATTTCAACTTATCTATTTTGAATAGAATCATACTTTAATGAGAACCTAATATCTGCAAAGTAAATGAATAAAGTTAGTAGTTGCATAAAATATATAAACAAATACATAACATATTAAACCAAAACAATTACAATTGTTTTCCGTACCTTATGAAAACGAACCAGCTAATAGGCCAATCATGAACTAGTTAATTATGCCCAATTCTAGTATTGAATTTGAAGATTTTGAAAAAAAATTTAAAAAATTGGAGAAGAATATATGAGATCAATTTTTTTTTTAATATTTTCCCTTGGTTTAGGCTTACTAAAGAGTTTATGGTTTAATTTTGGTAATTTCATATATTATTGAATGTATTGAATTTAAATATTTTGAAGAGAAAAAAATGAAAAATTCTGAAAATTGGAGGAAACAAATGAGATCAAAAGTAATTTTAATATTTTCTTTGAGTTTAAATTTTCAAAGGGGTTTAGGGTTTAGTTTTGATAATTTTATATAGTATTAAATGAAAAAAAATTGTATACTTATTGTTTTTAGTTATTTTTTCAGAAAATGGTACTACCATAAACCAACTTAAAAGTTACATTTCCACGACCCAACCCAAAAAATTCTCTTTTCAACAATAAATCCTAAAATTTAAAGGTAAGTAAAATTATAAAAAGATATATATTCCACCGTTGACTCAAGCAAAACAATAAATATGACCATAACCTAAATTTTTAAAATTCCAAATCTTGCGAGATTACGTAATTTCGGATTAGAAAAACTATGTAAATGGAAATTTAACCAAATTGATCTTTTTAGGAAAATCGAGCAAAAGAAGTTTATGATTATTTGAATTTATGCACATGATACTAACTTAAAAACTTAATTTTAGTTATATTCGAAACCAACATTAACACAATTATACATATGGTATTGAACCGTTAGATTAATATTAATTTCATGCAGTACATGTTGGTTAGATTAATAATATAGTACATGTTGTTTAGTCTTTATTTTATTTTGCAATCTAAAAACTATAAACGTGGTCAAATTGAAAAGG
The DNA here is from genome assembly GCA_023374145.1 of Lepidium sativum. NCBI lineage: Eukaryota > Viridiplantae > Streptophyta > Magnoliopsida > Brassicales > Brassicaceae > Lepidium > Lepidium sativum. The sequence goes on along the minus strand of JAKUCM010009131.1, from coordinate 294 downwards.
CAAAAGCTTTATAGAAAAAATAAAGAAATTATTAGGACTAACTAATCTTTTTCATTAAATTAACCACGTTATACACAATATCAGTCCCATAAATCCTAAAACGATCATTATTTGTTCTTCACCTATTTCAATGAGTAATAGTTTAGTTTTTCAAAACGACTTTGTTTAATCGTTTTGACATTTCAAAATAAAATGAAAATGTCTTTTTATTTCTAAGCAGGTAATAAATACTACAAACGTAACATTTTGTGTGATACTTTTATTTTTATATTTTTGGTTGATGGTGGAATAAAC
>JAKUCM010009130.1:0-14058 GCA_023374145.1 Lepidium sativum | reverse complement strand
ATAGGTCGCAACATTATAATTTTGCCTTAATCTCAAAGATATGTTTATTGGTAAACCCGTCACAAACTACTTTGGTTCAGTTATAAAGTAGAGCTTGATCCTTGAAGCTAGTCTTATTCATATGATCCTTTTACACATGTGATTTATTTTACCTTAAGTGGAACACAACATAATGCCATTTTGACATGAGAAAGTGTACTAAGGCAACTTAGAGTAGTGTCATAGGTCGCAACATTATAATTTTGCCTTAATCTCGAAGATATGTTTATTGGTAAACCCGTCACAAACTACTTTGGTTCAGTTATAAAGTAGAGCTTGATCCTTGAAGCTAGCCTTATTCATATGATCCTTTTACACATGTGATTTCTTTTACCTTAAGTGGAACAAAACATAATGTCGTTTTGACATGAGAAAGTGTACTACGACAACTTAGAGTAGTGTCATAGGTCGTAACATTATGATTTTGCCTTAATCTCGAAGATATGTTTATTGGTAAACCCGTCACGAACTACTTTGGTTCAGTTATAAAGTAGAGCTTGATCCTTGAAGCTAGCCTTATTCATATAATCCTTTTAGACATGTGATTTCTTTGACTTAAGTGCAACACAACATAATGTTATTTTGACATGGAAAGTATGCTAAGGCAACTTAGAGTAGTGTCATAGGTCGCAACATTATAATTTTGCCTTAATCTCAAAGATATGTTTATTGGTAAACCCGTCACAAACTACTTTGGTTCAGTTATAAAGTAGAGCTTGATCCTTGAAGCTAGTCTTATTCATATGATCCTTTTACACATGTGATTTATTTTACCTTAAAAGGAACACAACATAATGCCATTTTGACATGAGAAAGTGTACTAAGGCAACTTAGAGTAGTGTCATAGGTCGCAACATTATAATTTTTCCTTAATCTCGAAGATATGTTTATTGGTAAACCCGTCACAAACTACTTTGGATCAGTTATAAAGTAGAGCTTGATCCTTGAAGCTAGTCTTATTCATATGATCCTTTTACACATGTGATTTATTTTACCTTAAGTGGAACACAACATAATGCCATTTTGACATGAGAAAGTTTACTAAGGCAACTTAGAGTAGTGTCATAGGTCGCAACATTATAATTTTGCCTTAATCTCGAAGATATGTTTATTGGTAAACCCGTCACAAACTACTTTGGTTCAGTTATAAAGTAGAGCTTGATCCTTGAAGCTAGCCTTATTCATATGATCCTTTTACACATGTGATTTCTTTTACCTTAAGTGGAACAAAACATAATGTCGTTTTGACATGAGAAAGTGTACTACGACAACTTAGAGTAGTGTCATAGGTCGTAACATTATGATTTTGCCTTAATCTCGAAGATATGTTTATTGGTAAACCCGTCACGAACTACTTTGGTTCAGTTATAAAGTAGAGCTTGATCCTTGAAGCTAGCCTTATTCATATAATCCTTTTAGACATGTGATTTCTTTTACTTAAGTGCAACACAACATAATGTTATTTTGACATGGAAAGTATGCTAAGGCAACTTAGAGTAGTGTCATAGGTCGCAACATTATGATTTTGGCATAATCTCGATGATATGTTTATTGGTGAACCTGTCACGAACTACTTTGGTTCAAATATAAAGTAGAGCTTGATCCTTTTAGTTAGCCTTATTCATATGATCCTTTTAGACATGTCATTTGTTTTACCTAGAGGCAATGCACCATAATATCATTTTAACATGAGAAAGTGTACTAAGACAACCTAGAGTAGTGTCATAGGTCGCAACATTATGATTTTGCCTTAATCTCGAAGATATGTTTATTGGTGAACCCGTCAAAGACTACTTTGGTTCAGTTATAAAGTAGAGCATGATCCTTGAAGCTAGCCTTATTCATATGATCCTTTTAGACATGTCATTTCTTTAACCTAAGTGCAACACATCATAATATCATTTTGACATGAGAAAGTGTGCTAAGGCAACTTAGAGTAGTGTAATAGGTCGCAACATTATCATTTTGCCTTAATCTCGAAGATATGTTTATTGGTAAACTCGTCATGAACTACTTTTCTATACTTAAGAATTAGATATTGATCCTTCGAGCTAGCCACGTTCATTTGATCTTTCTACACATGTGATCTCTTTTAGATAGGTTAAAGACAACATAATGTCATTTTGAAATTAGAAAGTGTACTAAGGCAACTTTGAGTAGTGTCACAGGTCGCAACATTATGATTTTGCTTTAATCTCGAAGATCTGTCTATTGGTAAACCCGTCATGAACTACTTTGGTTCAGTTATAAAGTAGAGCTTGATCCTTGAAGTTACCCATATTCATATGATCCTATTAGACATGTGATTTCTTTTACCTAAGTGCAACTCAACATAATGTCATTTTAAAATGAGAAAGTGTACTACGACAACTTAAAGTAGTGTCATAGGTCGTAACATTATGATTTTACCTTAATCTCGAAGATATGTTTATTCGTAAACCCGTCACAGACTACTTTGGCTCAGTTATAAAGTAGAGCTTGATCCTTGAAGCTAGCCTTATTCATATGATCCTTTTTACACATATGATTTATTTTACCTTAAGTGGAACACAACATAATGCCATTTTGACATGAGAAAGTGTACTAAGGCAACTTAGAGTAGTGTCATAGGTCGCAACATTATAATTTTGCCTTAATCTCGAAGATATGTTTATTGGTAAACCCGTCACAAACTACTTTGGTTCAGTTATAAAGTAGAGCTTGATCCTTGAAGCTAGTCTTATTCATATGATCCTTTTACACATGTGATTTATTTTACCTTAAGTGGAACACAACATAATGCCATTTTGACATGAGAAAGTGTACTAAGGCAACTTAGAGTAGTGTCATAGGTCGCAACATTATAATTTTGCCTTAATCTCGAAGATATGTTTATTGGTAAACCCGTCACAAAACTACTTTGGTTCAGTTATAAAGTAGAGCTTGATCCTTGAAGCTAGCCTTATTCATATGATCCTTTTACACATGTGATTTCTTTTACCTTAAGTGGAACAAAACATAATGTCGTTTTGACATGAGAAAGTGTACTACGACAACTTAGAGTAGTGTCATAGGTCGTAACATTATGATTTTGCCTTAATCTCGAAGATATGTTTATTGGTAAACCCGTCACGAACTACTTTGGTTCAGTTATAAAGTAGAGCTTGATCCTTGAAGCTAGCCTTATTCATATAATCCTTTTAGACATGTGATTTCTTTTACTTAAGTGCAACACAACATAATGTTATTTTGACATGGAAAGTATGCTAAGGCAACTTAGAGTAGTGTCATAGGTCGCAACATTATGATTTTGGCATAATCTCGATGATATGTTTATTGGTGAACCTGTCACGAACTACTTTGGTTCAAATATAAAGTAGAGCTTGATCCTTTTAGTTAGCCTTATTCATATGATCCTTTTAGACATGTCATTTCTTTTACCTAGAGGCAATGCACCATAATATCATTTTAACATGAGAAAGTGTACTAAGACAACCTAGAGTAGTGTCATAGGTCGCAACATTATGATTTTGCCTTAATCTCGAAGATATGTTTATTGGTGAACCCGTCAAAGACTACTTTGGTTCAGTTATAAAGTAGAGCATGATCCTTGAAGCTAGCCTTATTCATATGATCCTTTTAGACATGTCATTTCTTTAACCTAAGTGCAACACATCATAATATCATTTTGACATGAGAAAGTGTGCTAAGGCAACTTAGAGTAGTGTAATAGGTCGCAACATTATCATTTTGCCTTAATCTCGAAGATATGTTTATTGGTAAACTCGTCATGAACTACTTTTCTATACTTAAGAATTAGATATTGATCCTTCGAGCTAGCCACGTTCATTTGATCTTTCTACACATGTGATCTCTTTTAGATAGGTTAAAGACAACATAATGTCATTTTGAAATTAGAAAGTGTACTAACGCAACTTTGAGTAGTGTCATCAGTCGCAACATTATCATTTTGCTTTAATCTCGAAGATATGTCTATTGGTAAACCCATCATGAACTACTTTTGTATAGTTATGAATTAGATCTTGATCCTCCGTTCTAGCCATGTTCATTTGATCTTTCTACACATGTGATCTCTTTTAGATAGGTGCAAGACAACATTATGTCATTTTGAAATTAGAAAGTGTACTAAGGCAACTTAGAGTAGTGTCATAGGTCGCAACATTATGATTTTGCTTTAATCTCGAAGATCTGTCTATAGGTAAACCCGTCATGAACTACTTTGGTTCAATTATAAAGTAGAGCTTGATCCTTGAAGTTACCCATATTCATATGATCCTATTAGACATGTGATTTCTTTTACCTAAGTGCAACGTAACATAATGTCATTTTAAAATGAGAAAGTGTACTACGACAACTTAGAGTAGTGTCATAGGTCGTAACATTATGATTTTGCCTTAATCTCGAAGATATTTTTATTGGTAAACCCGTCACAGACTACTTTGGTTCAGTTATAAAGTAGAGCTTGATCCTTGAAGCTAGCCTTATTCATATGTGATCCTTTTAGACATGTCATTTCTTTTACCTAAGTGCAACACATTATATAATGTCATTTTGACATGAGAAAGTGTGCTAAGGCAACTTAGAGTAGTGTAATAGGTCGCAACATTATCATTTTGCTTTAATCTCGAAGATATGTCTATTGATAAAACCCGTCATGAACTACTTTTCTATAGTTATGAATTAAAGCTTGATACTTCGGGCTACCATGTTCATATGATCCTTTTACACATGTGATTTCTCTTAGCTAAGTGCAATGCAACATAATGTCATTTTGACATCAAAAAGTGTACTAAGACAACTTAGAGTAGTGTCATAGGTCGCAACATTATGATTTTGGCTTAATCTTGATGATATGTTTATTGGTGAATCTGTCACGAACTACTTTAGTTCAGTTATAAAGTAGAGCTTGATCCTTGAAGCTAGCCATATTCATCTGATCCTTTTAGACATGTGATTTCTTTTACTTACGTGCAACGCAACATAATGTTATTTTTGACATGGAAAGTATGCTAAGGCAACTTAGAGTAGTGTCATAGGTCGCAACATTATAATTTTGCCTTAATCTCGAAGATATGTTTATTGGTAAACCCGTCACAAACTACTTTGGTTCAGTTATAAAGTAGAGCTTGATCCTTGAAGCTAGCCTTATTCATATGATCCTTTTACACATGTGATTTCTTTTACCTTAAGTGGAACACAACATAATGTCGTTTTTGACATGAGAAAGTGTACTACGACAACTTAGAGTAGTGTCATAGGTCGTAACATTATGATTTTGCCTTAATCTCGAAGATATGTTTATTGGTAAACCCGTCACTAACTACTTTGGTTCAGTTATAAAGTAGAGCTTGATCCTTGAAGCTAGCCTTATTCATATAATCCTTTTAGACATGTGATTTCTTTTACTTAAGTGCAACGCAACATAATGTTATTTTGACATGGAAAGTATGCTAAGGCAACTTAGAGTAGTGTAATAGGTCGCAACATTATCATTTTGCTTTAATCTCGAAAATATGTCTATTTGTAAACCCGTCATGAACTACTTTTGTATAGTTATGAATTAGATCTTGATCCTTCGTGCTAGCCATGTTCATTTGATCTTTCCACACATGTGATCTCTATTAGATAGGTGCAAGACAACATTATGTCATTTTGAAATTAGAAAGTGTACCAAGGCAACTTAGAGTAGTGTCATAGGTCGCAACATTATAATTTTGCCTTAATCTCAAAGATATGTTTATTGGTAAACCCGTCACAAACTACTTTGGTTCAGTTATAAAGTAGAGCTTGATCCTTGAAGCTAGTCTTATTCATATGATCCTTTTACACATGTGATTTATTTTACCTTAAGTGGAACACAACATAATGCCATTTTGACATGAGAAAGTGTACTAAGGCAACTTAGAGTAGTGTCATAGGTCGCAACATTATAATTTTGCCTTAATCTCGAAGATATGTTTATTGGTAAACCCGTCACAAACTACTTTGGTTCAGTTATAAAGTAGAGCTTGATCCTTGAAGCTAGCCTTATTCATATGATCCTTTCACACATGTGATTTCTTTTACCTTAAGTGGAACAAAACATAATGTCGTTTTGACATGAGAAAGTGTACTACGACAAGTAGTGTCATAGGTCGTAACATTATGATTTTGCCTTAATCTCGAAGATATGTTTATTGGTAAACCCGTCACGAACTACTTTGGTTCAGTTATAAAGTAGAGCTTGATCCTTGAAGCTAGCCTTATTCATATAATCCTTTTAGACATGTGATTTCTTTTACTTAAGTGCAACACAACATAATGTTATTTTGACTTTGAAAGTATGCTAAGGCAACTTAGAGTAGTGTCATAGGTCGCAACATTATAATTTTGCCTTAATCTCAAAGATATGTTTATTGGTAAACCCGTCACAAACTACTTTGGTTCAGTTATAAAGTAGAGCTTGATCCTTAAAGCTAGTCTTATTCATATGATCCTTTTACACATGTGATTTATTTTACCTTAAGTGGAACACAACATAATGCCATTTTGACATGAGAAAGTGTACTAAGGCAACTTAGAGTAGTGTCATAGGTCGCAACATTATAATTTTGCCTTAATCTCGAAGATATGTTTATTGGTAAACCCGTCACAAACTACTTTGGATCAGTTATAAAGTAGAGCTTGATCCTTGAAGCTAGTCTTATTCATATGATCCTTTTATACATGTGATTTATTTTACCTTAAGTGGAACACAACATAATGCCACTTTGACATGAGAAAGTGTACTAAGGCAACTTAGAGTAGTGTCATAGGTCGCAACATTATAATTTTGCCTTAATCTCGAAGATATGTTTATTGGTAAACCCGTCACAAACTACTTTGGTTCAGTTATAAAGTAGAGCTTGATCCTTGAAGCTAGCCTTATTCATATGATCCTTTTACACATGTGATTTCTTTTACCTTAAGTGGAACAAAACATAATGTCGTTTTGACATGAGAAAGTGTACTACGACAACTTAGAGTAGTGTCATAGGTCGTAACATTATGATTTTGCCTTAATCTCGAAGATATGTTTATTGGTAAACCCGTCACGAACTACTTTGGTTCAGTTATAAAGTAGAGCTTGATCCTTGAAGCTAGCCTTATTCATATAATCCTTTTAGACATGTGATTTCTTTTACTTAAGTGCAACACAACATAATGTTATTTTGACATGGAAAGTATGCTAAGGCAACTTAGAGTAGTGTCATAGGTCGCAACATTATGATTTTGGCATAATCTCGATGATATGTTTATTGGTGAACCTGTCACGAACTACTTTGGTTCAAATATAAAGTAGAGCATGATCCTTGAAGCTAGCCTTATTCATATGATCCTTTTAGACATGTCATTTCTTTAACCTAAGTGCAACACATCATAATATCATTTTGACATGAGAAAGTGTGCTAAGGCAACTTAGAGTAGTGTAATAGGTCGCAACATTATCATTTTGCCTTAATCTCGAAGATATGTTTATTGGTAAACTCGTCATGAACTACTTTTCTATACTTAAGAATTAGATATTGATCGTTCGAGCTAGCCACGTTCATTATCTTTCTACACATGTGATCTCTTTTAGATAGGTTAAAGACAACATAATGTCATTTTGAAATTAGAAAGTGTACTAACGCAACTTTGAGTAGTGTCATAGGTCGCAACATTATCATTTTGCTTTAATCTCGAAGATATGTCTATTGGTAAACCCGTCATGAACTACTTTTGTATAGTTATGAATGAGATCTTGATCCTCCGTTCTACCCATGTTCATTTGATCTTTCTACACATGTGATCTTTTTTAGATAGGTGCAAGACAACATTATGTCATTTTGAAATTAGAAAGTGTACTAAGGCAACTTAGAGTAGTGTCATAGGTCGCAACATTATGATTTTGCTTTAATCTCGAAGATCTGTCTATAGGTAAACCCGTCATGAACTACTTTGGTTCAATTATAAAGTAGAGCTTGATCCTTGAAGTTACCCATATTCATATGATCCTATTAGACATGTGATTTCTTTTACCTAAGTGCAACGCAACATAATGTCATTTTAAAATGAGAAAGTGTACTACGACAACTTAGAGTAGTGTCATAGGTCGTAACATTATGATTTTGCCTTAATCTCGAAGATATTTTTATTGGTAAACCCGTCACAGACTACTTTGGTTCAGTTATAAAGTAGAGCTTGATCCTTGAAGCTAGCCTTATTCATATGATCCTTTTAGACATGTCATTTCTTTTACCTAAGTGCAACACATTATAATGTCATTTTGACATGAGAAAGTGTGCTAAGGCAACTTAGAGTAGTGTAATAGGTCGCAACATTATCATTTTGCTTTAATCTCGAAGATATGTCTATTGATAAAACCCGTCATGAACTACTTTTCTATAGTTATGAATTAAAGCTTGATACTTCGGGCTACCATGTTCATATGATCCTTTTACACATGTGATTTCTCTTAGCTAAGTGCAATGCAACATAATGTCATTTTGACATCAAAAAGTGTACTAAGACAACTTAGAGTAGTGTCATAGGTCGCAACATTATGATTTTGGCTTAATCTTGATGATATGTTTATTGGTGAATCTGTCACGAACTACTTTAGTTCAGTTATAAAGTAGAGCTTGATCCTTGAAGCTAGCCATATTCATCTGATCCTTTTAGACATGTGATTTCTTTTACTTACGTGCAACGCAACATAATGTTATTTTGACATGGAAAGTATGCTAAGGCAACTTAGAGTAGTGTCATAGGTCGCAACATTATAATTTTGCCTTAATCTCGAAGATATGTTTATTGGTAAACCCGTCACAAACTACTTTGGTTCAGTTATAAAGTAGAGCTTGATCCTTGAAGCTAGCCTTATTCATATGATCCTTTTACACATGTGATTTCTTTTACCTTAAGTGGAACACAACATAATGTCGTTTTGACATGAGAAAGTGTACTATGACAACTTAGAGTAGTGTCATAGGTCGTAACATTATGATTTTGCCTTAATCTCGAAGATATGTTTATTGGTAAACCCGTCACTAACTACTTTGGTTCAGTTATAAAGTAGAGCATGATCCTTGAAGCTAGCCTTATTCATATAATCCTTTTAGACATGTGATTTCTTTTACTTAAGTGCAACCCAACATAATGTTATTTTGACATGGAAAGTATGCTAAGGCAACTTAGAGTAGTGTAATAGGTCGCAACATTATCATTTTGCTTTAATCTCGAAAATATGTCTATTTGTAAACCCGTCATGAACTACTTTTGTATAGTTATGAATTAGATCTTGATCCTTCGTGCTAGCCATGTTCATTTGATCTTTCCACACATGTGATCTCTATTAGATAGGTGCAAGACAACATTATGTCATTTTGAAATTAGAAAGTGTACAAAGGCAACTTAGAGTAGTGTCATAGGTCGCAACATTATAATTTTGCCTTAATCTCAAAGATATGTTTATTGGTAAACCCGTCACAAACTAATTTGGTTCAGTTATAAAGTAGAGCTTGATCCTTGAAGCTAGTCTTATTCATATGATCCTTTTACACATGTGATTTATTTTACCTTAAGTGGAACACAACATAATGCCATTTTGACATGAGAAAGTGTACTAAGGCAACTTAGAGTAGTGTCATAGGTCGCAACATTATAATTTTGTCTTAATCTCGAAGATATGTTTATTGGTAAACCCGTCACAAACTACTTTGGTTCAGTTATAAAGTAGAGCTTGATCCTTGAAGCTAGCCTTATTCATATGATCCTTTTACACATGTGATTTCTTTTACCTTAAGTGGAACAAAACATAATGTCGTTTTGACATGAGAAAGTGTACTACGACAACTTAGAGTAGTGTCATAGGTCATAACATTATGATTTTGCCTTAATCTCGAAGATATGTTTATTAGTAAACCCGTCACGAACTACTTTTCTATACTTAAGAATTAGATATTGATCGTTCGAGCTAGCCACGTTCATTTGATCTTTCTACACATGTGATCTCTTTTAGATAGGTTAAAGACAACATAATGTCATTTTGAAATTAGAAAGTGTACTAACGCAACTTTGAGTAGTGTCATAGGTCGCAACATTATCATTTTGCTTTAATCTCGAAGATATGTCTATTGGTAAACCCGTCATGAACTACTTTTGTATAGTTATGAATTAGATCTTGATCCTCCGTTCTACCCATGTTCATTTGATCTTTCTACACATGTGATCTCTTTTAGATAGGTGCAAGACAACATTATGTCATTTTGAAATTAGAAAGTGTACTAAGGCAACTTAGAGTAGTGTCATAGGTCGCAACATTATGATTTTGCTTTAATCTCGAAGATCTGTCTATAGGTAAACCCGTCATGAACTACTTTGGTTCAATTATAAAGTAGAGCTTGATCCTTGAAGTTACCCATATTCATATGATCCTATTAGACATGTGATTTCTTTTACCTAAGTGCAACGCAACATAATGTCATTTTAAAATGAGAAAGTGTACTACGACAACTTAGAGTAGTGTCATAGGTCGTAACATTATGATTTTGCCTTAATCTCGAAGATATTTTTATTGGTAAACCCGTCACAGACTACTTTGGTTCAGTTATAAAGTAGAGCTTGATCCTTGAAGCTAGCCTTATTCATATGATCCTTTTAGACATGTCATTTCTTTTACCTAAGTGCAACACATTATAATGTCATTTTGACATGAGAAAGTGTGCTAAGGCAACTTAGAGTAGTGTAATAGGTCGCAACATTATCATTTTGCTTTAATCTCGAAGATATGTCTATTGATAAAACCCGTCATGAACTACTTTTCTATAGTTATGAATTAAAGCTTGATACTTCGGGCTACCATGTTCATATGATCCTTTTACACATGTGATTTCTCTTAGCTAAGTGCAATGCAACATAATGTCATTTTGACATCAAAAAGTGTACTAAGACAACTTAGAGTAGTGTCATAGGTCGCAACATTATGATTTTGGCTTAATCTGGATGATATGTTTATTGGTGAATCTGTCACGAACTACTTTAGTTCAGTTATAAAGTAGAGCTTGATCCTTGAAGCTAGCCATATTCATCTGATCCTTTTAGACATGTGATTTCTTTTACTTACGTGCAACGCAACATAATGTTATTTTGACATGGAAAGTATGCTAAGGCAACTTAGAGTAGTGTCATAGGTCGCAACATTATAATTTTGCCTTAATCTCGAAGATATGTTTATTGGTAAACCCGTCACAAACTACATTGGTTCAGTTATAAAGTAGAGCTTGATCCTTGAAGCTAGCCTTATTCATATGATCCTTTTACACATGTGATTTCTTTTACCTTAAGTGGAACACAACATAATGTCGTTTTGACATGAGAAAGTGTACTACGACAACTTAGAGTAGTGTCATAGGTCGTAACATTATGATTTTGCCTTAATCTCGAAGATATGTTTATTGGTAAACCCGTCACTAACTACTTTGGTTCAGTTATAAAGTAGAGCATGATCCTTGAAGCTAGCCTTATTCATATAATCCTTTTAGACATGTGATTTCTTTTACTTAAGTGCAACCCAACATAATGTTATTTTGACATGGAAAGTATGCTAAGGCAACTTAGAGTAGTGTAATAGGTCGCAACATTATCATTTTGCTTTAATCTCGAAAATATGTCTATTTGTAAACCCGTCATGAACTACTTTTGTATAGTTACGAATTAGATCTTGATCCTTCGTGCTAGCCATGTTCATTTGATCTTTCCACACATGTGATCTCTATTAGATAGGTGCAAGACAACATTATGTCATTTTGAAATTAGAAAGTGTACCAAGGCAACTTAGAGTAGTGTCATAGGTCGCAACATTATAATTTTGCCTTAATCTCAAAGATATGTTTATTGGTAAACCCGTCACAAACTACTTTGGTTCAGTTATAAAGTAGAGCTTGATCCTTGAAGCTAGTCTTATTCATATGATCCTTTTACACATGTGATTTATTTTACCTTAAGTGGAACACAACATAATGCCATTTTGACATGAGAAAGTGTACTAAGGCAAGTTAGAGTAGTGTCATAGGTCGCAACATTATAATTTTGCCTTAATCTCGAAGATATGTTTATTGGTAAACCCGTCACAAACTACTTTGGTTCAGTTATAAAGTAGAGCTTGATCCTTGAAGCTAGCCTTATTCATATGATCCTTTTACACATGTGATTTCTTTTACCTTAAGTGGAACAAAACATAATGTCGTTTTGACATGAGAAAGTGTACTAAGACAACCTAGAGTAGTGTCATAGGTCGCAACATTATGATTTTGCCTTAATCTCGAAGATATGTTTATTGGTAAACCCGTCACTAACTACTTTGGTTCAGTTATAAAGTAGAGCATGATCCTTGAAGCTAGCCTTATTCATATAATCCTTTTAGACATGTGATTTCTTTTACTTAAGTGCAACCCAACATAATGTTATTTTGACATGGAAAGTATGCTAAGGCAACTTAGAGTAGTGTAATAGGTCGCAACATTATCATTTTGCTTTAATCTCGAAAATATGTCTATTTGTAAACCCGTCATGAACTACTTTTGTATAGTTATGAATTAGATCTTGATCCTTCGTGCTAGCCATGTTCATTTGATCTTTCCACACATGTGATCTCTATTAGATAGGTGCAAGACAACATTATGTCATTTTGAAATTAGAAAGTGTACAAAGGCAACTTAGAGTAGTGTCATAGGTCGCAACATTATAATTTTGCCTTAATCTCAAAGATATGTTTATTGGTAAACCCGTCACAAACTAATTTGGTTCAGTTATAAAGTAGAGCTTGATCCTTGAAGCTAGTCTTATTCATATGATCCTTTTACACATGTGATTTATTTTACCTTAAGTGGAACACAACATAATGCCATTTTGACATGAGAAAGTGTACTAAGGCAACTTAGAGTAGTGTCATAGGTCGCAACATTATAATTTTGTCTTAATCTCGAAGATATGTTTATTGGTAAACCCGTCACAAACTACTTTGGTTCAGTTATAAAGTAGAGCTTGATCCTTGAAGCTAGCCTTATTCATATGATCCTTTTACACATGTGATTTCTTTTACCTTAAGTGGAACAAAACATAATGTCGTTTTGACATGAGAAAGTGTACTACGACAACTTAGAGTAGTGTCATAGGTCATAACATTATGATTTTGCCTTAATCTCGAAGATATGTTTATTAGTAAACCCGTCATGAACTACTTTTCTATACTTAAGAATTAGATATTGATCGTTCGAGCTAGCCACGTTCATTTGATCTTTCTACACATGTGATCTCTTTTAGATAGGTTAAAGACAACATAATGTCATTTTGAAATTAGAAAGTGTACTAACGCAACTTTGAGTAGTGTCATAGGTCGCAACATTATCATTTTGCTTTAATCTCGAAGATATGTCTATTGGTAAACCCGTCATGAACTACTTTTGTATAGTTATGAATTAGATCTTGATCCTCCGTTCTACCCATGTTCATTTGATCTTTCTACACATGTGATCTCTTTTAGATAGGTGCAAGACAACATTATGTCATTTTGAAATTAGAAAGTGTACTAAGGCAACTTAGAGTAGTGTCATAGGTCGCAACATTATGATTTTGCTTTAATCTCGAAGATCTGTCTATAGGTAAACCCGTCATGAACTACTTTGGTTCAATTATAAAGTAGAGCTTGATCCTTGAAGTTACCCATATTCATATGATCCTATTAGACATGTGATTTCTTTTACCTAAGTGCAACGCAACATAATGTCATTTTAAAATGAGAAAGTGTACTACGACAACTTAGAGTAGTGTCATAGGTCGTAACATTATGATTTTGCCTTAATCTCGAAGATATTTTTATTGGTAAACCCGTCACAGACTACTTTGGTTCAGTTATAAAGTAGAGCTTGATCCTTGAAGCTAGCCTTATTCATATGATCCTTTTAGACATAGTCATTTCTATTTACACCTAAGTTGCAACACATTACTAATGTCATTTTG
>JAKUCM010009129.1:0-18680 GCA_023374145.1 Lepidium sativum | reverse complement strand
ATATATAAGAAACTTATAGATTAAAAAATGGAAGTAAGAAAAAAATAGAATATTAACATATACGTATAAATTATAAAATATATGTTGATATTCCATTTTTCTATTTAACATATATGAAAAAAGAAAAATGGAATATCAACATATTTTTGTATAAAATATGTAAACATCAAAATAAATGGAAGTTTAAACAAAGAAGTTTAATAATATGTGCCATAAATAAACTTTCATATTTTACATTTCCGAATATTTGTATTTTTTACAGATTTTTCTATAAATTAATAATTTTAATTTATAGATAAATTATTACCTCTCTAAATTAATAATTTTTCAAAGTTCCAACATTATTAATGTATAGAGTTTTAACTGTATATGGCTTCTGGCCAGATGATAAATCTAATAGGAAGTATTTATTATATGCTCTCGATCTTATTTGAATTAGTGCCGCAGCATGCAAAATTGCATGACACCGTATTGAAATTGGGAGTTTTGTTCTCATTATTAATAGTCTAGCAATAATTTGTAACTGTTTGATTAAACACTTAGTCATGCCATTTTGTGTGTGAACATGCGGGACTGGATGTTCAACATCTATTCCCAATGACATACAATAGTCATTGAAAGCTTGTGAAGTGAATTCACCAGCATTATCAAGTCTTACCTTCTTTATTGTATGATTAGGAAATTGTGCCCTCAACATGAATATTTGGGAAATAAATTTTGCGAAAGCCATATTTTGTGTACTCAATAGACACACATGTGACCATCTTTCTAAGAATATCGGAGATTTATTTTTAACTTTGGCTGGTGATGGCCGAGTTAATAGTTTTCCGAGAAAACAAGCATTACATGAAAATTCTCTCGCTTGAAAAATTTCTGGTTTTTCAACGAACGACCATTTATATTTTCCACAATCTTTCGCATCATGACTAAACCAGGGTGCCCAAGGCGTTCATGCCAAATTTTGAATATACATGTAAACTTCGGGTTTAGTGTAACATATGACTCAGTCATATTTATTTTTGTGAAATATATTCCGAAGGATATAGCTGGCAATTTTTCCAATACACATTTCTTTTCCGAGCTAACTGATGTGATGCATAGATATTCAAAACTATTTTTATTCATGATTTCTACGTGATATCCATTTCTGCAGATATCTTTAAAACTCAACAAATTCCTATAGGATTTGGGAGTGTATAACGTATCATCTATTTCAAATTTGTTCCCTTTTGCATTGAGAAACAAGCTCTTCCGGAGCCTATAATAATATTTGCATCGCCAGATATAGTATTCATGCTTCCGACAGATTTGTTTGTTTTAAGGGAAGATAAATAATTATTATCTTTAAGTATTGTGTGTTGTAGCACTATCTGAACACACATATCTCTATCTTTGCTTTCGGATCTCAACATTTTCTAATTTGAAAATATTCATAAAAGATGCGTTAATATAATAATTAAAACTTTATATCACAACATAAACTATTTTACAAACTATTTTACAAAATATTTTGCAAACAAAACAAGGCAGAAAACAACATTATGCAACCACAACTTTTTATACATCATGTCATATTTTCTTCTTCAAGAAGATTTACTCTCTTTGGCTTTCTTTGATATCTATTGAATCAACAGCGAAATCAGCCACATCGAGATATGTATCATTATTTATATCATTAAAAGATGGTTCGACATCCGATCAAAAGAGTGTCGAGCTTCATTATCAAAAGAGTGTCCAGCATTTCCATAAACGAAGTTGGTTTCCTTTTTTTTTTTCTTTTTTCTTTTGTGACTCTTGGTGTAGATAGACAAAATACTTTGGCGTATGGCAGGTATGCGACCAATGCCCTTTCATGCCGCACCTATAACAACTTTCCTCATGTTGCCTTTTTCAACTTCTTTCATTTTTGACTTTTTATTATTCCTTTCATTGTTGGAATCATTAGGACATGATTTTCTTCTTTGTCCACGTCCATATCCTCCTCGTCCACGACCACGGTAATTACTTCGATCGCGTCCACGTCCATAATTATTTGTAACATTCACTTATAGGAATAATGCTGATCCAATAGGATGGGATTGATGGTTTAGCATTACAAGTTCATTATTTTGTTCTGCTACAAGGAGAACTTGCATTAATTTTGAATACTTTGTGTATCCCTTAGCTCGGTATTGTTGTTGCACGACCACAT
The DNA here is from genome assembly GCA_023374145.1 of Lepidium sativum. Taxonomy (NCBI): domain Eukaryota; kingdom Viridiplantae; phylum Streptophyta; class Magnoliopsida; order Brassicales; family Brassicaceae; genus Lepidium; species Lepidium sativum. The sequence goes on along the minus strand of JAKUCM010009129.1, from coordinate 16,489 downwards.
TTCCAGGATGAAATGCTTGAAAATTTTTTTTGATCATATCATAATCACTTATTCTTTTTCCACATGACATTATACTAGAAGTGATTACGAACATAGCGGAATTATATTCATTTACACTTTTGTAATCCTTAAAAGCAGAGGTTCAACCACTCATGTTTAGCTTTCGGTAAGATCACATATTTCTGGTGATCAAACCTATCTTTGAGTGATTGTCAAAGATCTGCATGGTCTTTTTTTTGTTATATATTTATCTTTTAAACCATCGTGGATATGGTGGATCAAAAATATCATAGCATTAGCTTTTTGCTCATCTGAAGTTGTTTTCAACTTATCAATAGTATCAAGGAGTTTTCTTCCTTTAAGATGCATTTTTGCTGCAACTGCCCATCTTATATAATTGTTTCCCGATATATCAAGGGTGGTGATCTCGTGTTTCGCTAAATATGATATAATTACTGCATAATACTAGTAAATTTTAATTATTTAATTTTACAAATATTCGACATAATATTATTAAAACATACTACAAACAAATATATTATCTAAACACAAAAAATGAAATAAATAAGCAATTACAAGGATATATGAAGCACAAAGAGTTTGAAGAAATATTTATAACCAAAGAAATAATTAAAATCCAAATAAACATTTTTTGTGATGGGGAAGAAAATTTTTATGTGAAGAGATAAGAGAAGAATGATTGTATTTATAGACAAAAAATTTGTATGTAGCCGTTGGAAATATGTTTAGAGCCATTGGAGATATATATATATATATATATATATATATATATATATATATATATATATGAGAGAAGAATGAGTGTATTTATAGACAAAAAAATTGTATGTAGCCGTTGGAAATATGTTTAGAGCCATTGGAGATATATATATATATATTATATATATATATGTATTATTATTATTTTTCTTTCATACAGTTAGAATATATAGCCAAAATAATTATTTCAAAATTAATATTACCGATAATAACATTATTATGAATTAATCAAATTATAGAAATAGATAATCACATATAAGAAATTGATTAAAATAACAATAATTTAAAACGTATTGTTTGTCTTCTGGACAAATTTATTTTATTTTCTTTTTCTTTTTGCTTTACCGTTCTTTGGAAACGTTTTGTAAATGTTTTCGAGACATTTTATCATTTTATTGTTCTTCATGAACAATTTGTAAATGTCTTCTGAACATTTAAAAACATTGATCTGAGGAGCCATAACCTACCATATAATCATTTGTCATTTGAGAAGGCATATCCTACTATATAATCATGATTGTGGAGGCATAGCCTTTCATAACAATCAATTCAGGAAAAACAACACTTAATATCCCGAGAAAAAATATGTTTGCATGGGGAGCGAATCACCTATATTGTTTTGACTATCAATATATAATTAAATTAAAATGTATAGCACATATATATGTGATCAAATTTATCCATTATACCATTTCTGATATAGGAGCACCTAGTGCTGATGACGTGTTATAAAATTAATTATTTAATATATTACATTATTATTGTTAATAAAATTTAAAGTAAGAAAACGAGAGAGAAAATTGAGAGATAAGAGTGAAATATATGTAATATATTATCTTATCTTTTATTTTCTTTCAATTAGTACAATTGTTGAGATAATTTCAATATATATATATATATATATATATATATATATTACAGAAAATATAATAAAATAATATAGATATTTTGTATACATAATTATTATATCTATAATATAGGTAATTATTAAACATACGCATTTATAACACATTCTTCTTCTTTTTTATTTTTCATTAGCTGGTTCATGAGAACTGATTCATATCTTATAATCCGTCATAAAAATATTGTAATCTATCTTTTGTAGTCGAGAAAAGTTAAATCTTAATACCAAAATTGTAAGTTGATCTTCTACTATCATACTAGGAGTTATTGGATATAGTATTTTAATATATTTGAAATAATGGATTTGATGAATTATTAATGAATTACATGAGAAATGGATTTTGTCATGGATGTTTTGTATTTAAAAATCATCTTTAGAAAAAAGTTAAAATAGATTTTGTGCTACTCTTCCGTTAATGATTATGTAGATATCTATAAACTTCTGCAATTTTGATTTCAAACGATTGATAGTTTATTTTATTGAGAAACTAGATTGTTAATTGAGTGAGAGCCTCATGTTTTCTTTTCTTGTCACGTAAATTATGAAAATAATGGTTCGTTTTATTCTATAAATTCATTTTGTGCGGTGGGACGATGATCTCTACTTTTCTCGGTTTCACTGCTTGTCGATTAAATAGCTTTTCATAAATTATGATCGGACTGGATTTAGCACATATATTCTAAATCCAATTCAAGAAAATAAAAAATAAAGTATATGAGGATCATTGATCAATTAAGTACACAAAGAGAATAATCTGAGAGCAAAAATGTTGAGTTATGATATTACTTCAATATGTTAATGTGAAAACGTAATTTTTTTGTGGAGACCTCCTGCTCTATTTATAAGATAAAAATATGGTTATAACAAAGTCAAAATAAAAAAAAATATTACATTTTCTGTTAAGATTTGATGCTATTTTGAAGATCATGCGAGACTTTCAGAAATAATCCATAACGATTTTTATTTTTTTTCGATTACGTGTCAAGATGTTTGTTCTAAAATGATATATTTTTCCAAAATTGTATAATTGTTAAGATAGGATTTTACTATTGTCGAGGTAAGATACTTAGCAGATCTGAAACCATTGTTTGAGGGCCAAAAAGGTTGATCCAAGATCGAGCTTCAACAAATTATACATTTTCGTTGATATTTCTAAATTGTAATAGAACTAGAGATGAAAATTAGGCTTAGAGACCAACAAAAACAAAATCTAATTTTCAAAGATGATACTATTGGAGGAGATTGTTGAAATTTTTAAACATGACCAGAATTTCATGATTATGTGGGTAAAATCTGCTAATCTCGTTCTAGTGTTTATAAAATGTTCATCATCACTTTTGATCAAATGCAAAAACCCGTATGGAATTGGAGATTTTGAGGATTATGTTTGTAGATATTCAATTCAAGAGATCCAAACTATTTATTTTAATGGAAATTATAAATAATTCTATGGATTTCAGAATTTTGTGGAAATATGTTATTTGTGTTTAACGTGAAAAAGTAATAGACTACATCAAAATCCATTATAAAAGGGTTCAACTTTCATCTTCTGATCTCAACGACTAAAGTGGTGCTGGACCCATTAACAGCTATGGATAGCGAGAGGTAATTGGGTAGTCAGACTTTTTTCTTTCTCTTCACTCTTTTCATTTTTGAGAGAGAAAAAATGATTTCAAAGTTAACTTTTGGTATTTGGTATCTTTTGGCCGCTTCATCTCCTAAGTCGGATTTCTATTTGATATTGATCGATTTTCACAATGAAGATAGTTAGTTTCGACATCATTTACTTTTTTCAAAAAAGAAATAGTTTTTAGGTTTTTGGTGTAGTTTTTTCATATAGTTTGTTATGTTGAATTTACTCTTTTATCTTTCTCACAGACTCAAGTTGTTTATGGGTTTGATTATACATTTGATGATTGATTATAGCTTCCTTTCCTAGGTTGATATTGATTGCCTTTTATTCATTGTTCTTTTATAATTGGAGATTTTAATGTGCTAAACAATTGGTTTTGGATTCCTCAAGTCAATTGATTTCTTTTTATTAGTGTTTGTTAGAATTTTTAGCAACCAGTTGAGATTAGTTTTTTGACGATTGTCTTATTTATTTGTATTAGTCATAACCAAAGAAAAAAAATTGTTGTTAAGCTTTGTTTTTCGACAATGAACAATTTATTGGAGTTAAGCTTTTGTGAGTAGAGGTTGGTGAAACAATACGTGTCCATATATTCATTTTTATTGTCAAACATGAACCTCGAAGTTTATCCTCTTCTTTGGTATTATGTTTAAGTCTGTATGTAAATTTTTGTTGTATTCGTAAACTTTTATTTGTAAAATTTAGATGATAAAAAAATTCCATCATAATTATGAATAACAGGTGATTATGCTGTATAGTCATGGCCATAATATGCGGACCCAAGGACCCGAACAAAAACTAAAACAAAAATGCATGTTTGAGTTTCGGTTCGGTTCTAAAAATTTTAACTTATTGACTATTTATACAAATACATGTAGATATTGGGTCAGATCCGGGTCCGATTCCTCGGATAATTGAGTATTTTTAGATTATTTTTCAAGTATTTTGAATAATTTTTTAAAACAAACCGAATAATTTTTGTGTATTCGAGTTTGGGTTTTGTTTTGAAAGTTGGACTTAAACCGAACCATGTCCGAACAGAGTCGACATGGAATTGAATTGAAATAGTAATGTGGATCCTATTTAAGTTCAAGAATTATACACCGATAGATCTAAATCAGAAAAAAAAAACTGACCCAAAGTCGATATAAAAACATCTTGAATAACGGATTTTAACGGATAAAAATTGAAATATTTCCTTCTCAAATAATGGATTTTAATATATTTTAATACATCTTGAATAACGGTAAATTCTATTTTAGATTTTAAATACTTAGAAGCATTGGCGTGCCTATTAACAAAAAAAGGCATTTGCCTAGGGCCCAAAATATATAAACTTTTGGGACACCCTAATACCAAATATCTAAGACAGCAAAATGGTTAAGATAATTTAATTTAATTGTAATGTTAGGGTTCAAGTCTGATGGTGAATAATGAAAATTTTTCTTTTAAAATTTATTGTAAAAATATCTTGTATGTACGTTTAAAAACCCAAAAAAAAAAATTGTTATTCCAAAAGGAAAAGGAAAAAAGAAAAGAAAAAAAGAAGAAATTCATAATACATCTCGGTGGGAGAGTCATGTTGAATTTGTCAAGGCAGTAAGATTTCAACCTCCAAAAATAAGAAATGCTCTGATACATATAGCAGAAAATAGTGATGATCCAAAAGCCCAAAGTGGTGCTGAGTGTCTTGCGACAAGTGAAACATATGGGATTGGAAATTATGAATTTTTACTCTCTATGGTGATTTGGTACAAAGTTCTCTTTGCAGTCAACACTGTAAGCAAGAGTTTGCAGTCAGAAGACATGAACATTGAAGTTGCATTTTCCCAGTTAAAAGGACTTGTTTCTTTTTTCCAAAATTATAGAGATAGTGGTTTTGAGAGTGCAAAATCAGATGCTAAAGTAATTGCAGAGTCTATAGAAATTGAAGCCATAAAGGAAATATGTGTTATCAAAAGAAAAAGAAAAAGAAAAAGAAAAATTGGTGAAAAATCAGAGATAGTTGATTAAACTGTGAATTTATCTCCAGAACAAAGCTTTATAATAAATTATTTCAATTAAGTCATGGATCAAGCTCTTTATTCTCTTAAGACACGGTTTAAGCAATTTCAAAAGTACGAACAAACCTTTGGTTTCCTATTTGATTTAGAGAAACTAAAGTCAACAAGTGATGATAACTTGAAGACATCTGGTACGAATCTTGAAGTATTTTTAAAGCATGAAAATCATTCAGATGTTATAGGAGATGAGTTGTATTTTGAACTAACAGTTCTGAAAGATGTTTTTCCGGAGGAATGCAAGAAACCCGTTGAAATGTTGAACTACTTGAAAGGAATGAAAGATTGTTATCCAAACTCAAGGATTACTTATCAGATTTTGTTGACGATTCCAGTTTCGGTTGCTTCAACTGAAAGAAGTTTTTCAAAACTAAAGTTGATAAAGTCTTATTTACGATCAACTATGTCATATGAAAGACTACATGGTTTAGTAATCATATCTATAGAAAGAGACCTAGTTAGAAATTTAGATTATGAGAATTTGGTAAAAGAGTTTATTAAAACAGGAGGAAGAAAAATTATGTCTTAATCGTTTGTTTTTTTAAATATTTTTTTGGTCAATCAATACACTTTTTAATTATATTATATTTATATTATAAAGGGTCCCTTTTACGAAAGTTTGCCTTAAGTCTCTCTAAAGCTAGACACAGCCCTGCTTAGAAGTCTATTAAAATGCAGTATCGAACAACCCCTCCTAAGAAAACTCAGCAAATAAAGGTTTTTGGTTATAGATTTATAAATTTCAGTTTGATAATTGATTGACTATGAAGACGTATTGTTTCGATAGGGACACACATGTGAATGAGATTCATTCTGTTTTAGAGAAGGTACACAGTTATTGAAGGTCCACTTGTGCATTTACTCTATTTTCTTTTGTTATTTATTTTTATATCCACAAAATTTCTCGACCGCAACTAGTACATGTAAAAATTTGAGATTACTGTATCAAGAATAATGAGTAGAAAACCAAGAGAAATAGAATAAAGAATAAAGAGATTTTCATTGATTCAACTCTTGTCTTTTTACATTCAAACACAAGGTCTTTATATAGGCAAACCAAAGGAAGAAGAAGCCATAGACTACTAGCCGTTTTTGGGAGACATAGAAAGATAAAATAGTCCTGAGAAAGTGGTCCAGGAGTGAAAGTGACCTCTCGGTCCTTGATCTGAGGAGTCACATGTCTTCTCTTCCCTTCAATGGCTCCATGAGATCACCTAGGTCCCACCTTAGTCAAAGATGTGGTCCTTGGTTTACACGATTCCCATGGGTCACTTTCACACATCGGATCCCGAGAAAATATCTTCTTCAGGTTAGAGAAAATATCTTCTTTGGGTTAGCTGGGCGTCGGGGAGAATCCGCCCTAATGGTGTCATGAGTTGGGGCTCCCGCGCCCCCTTCGACATTTTCGAGGATTGGTGTACCGCGTCCAAAGCCTTCCGTCCCAAGGGTAATGTCTTCCGTCCCACAGGTAGTGCCTTCCGTCCCGTGGTACCTTGCGCCCCGATGCCGAACTATTCTTGGGAACTTGCGCCCCAATTGACTAGCGAGCCATAATACCTTGCATCACACGATATCTTTTTTTCCCTTCTTTATTTATTTTGATCAATACTCCCCCTCAAGCTTAAACCATAATGTCATGGAGGTTAAGCTTGGAAGTTTCGCAAACCCCCCTCATTAAAAAACCCTTAGAGACAAAACTTCTTGGAACAAAACTCTTATAAGGGAAAAAGAGTGTGTGCTTTACGAGAGAGGGGACCTTTGATCATTCTTGAGAAAGGTTCACAAGTCCTAGTTTAGGATAGATATGATCACAAATTTTTAGACTAGCGGCTTTGGTGAAAATTTATGTCAATTGATCTTCACTCCTGGTGTAACATGGGAGAGTTACCCTTTCTTCAATTTTCTCATGGACTTTGTGACAATCTATCTTGATGTGTTTTGTCCTTTCATGAAACACAGAGTTCAATGCAATGTGGATTACGGCTTGATTGTCACAATGCATGGTGATTGGTGTTGATGATTCGATGCCGAGATCTTTGAGTAGGACCTTTAACCACGTGAGCTCACTTGTAAGTTTCCTCATAGCTCGGTACTCGGCCTCGGCACTACAACATGATACTACCTTTTGTTTCTTAGTATTCCATGTCACCAAGTTACCTCCAATGAATGTGCAATACCCCGTTGTGGATTTTCGGTCATTCCGGTCACCGGTCCAATCCGCATCACAATAGCCAATAATTTCGGTGATATTATTCTTTCTCATCCAAATACCGCGATCTTGACTTCCTCTTAGGTATCGTAGGATCCTTTCCACCATACTCCAATTATGTATTGTGGAGTTTTGCATATGTTGACTCACTTGATTTACTGCATAGCATATGTCCGGCCGTGTGATCGTCAAATTAATGAGTTTGCCCACAAGCCGTCTATATTGAGGTGCATCCTTGTAGAGATCATCATTTTGCTCCCCATTTTGACTGACCTTGTAGCCATCTTCGAGAGGTGTGTTTGCAGTTTTAGAACCTAAATTTCATGTTTCATGAAAGAGATTAAGAATGTACTTTTGTTGAGAAAGAAAGAGGCCCTCTGAAGAGCGACACACTTCGATTCCTAGAAAGTACTTTAGTTCCCCAAGGTCTTTAATATCAAACACACTTTTAAGGTAATTTTTGGTTGAGGAAATACCGTCCTTGTCATTGCTAATAATGAGCAAGTCATCCACATAGATAAGGACTACAATCATACCAATCGAGCTATTGCATGTAAAGAGTGTGTGATCTGATTCCGACTTATGAAAGCCACGATCTCGGAATGTAAAGCTCAGTTTGTGGTACCACGCCCAAGGAGATTGCTTAAGCCCATATATGGCTTTCCAAAGACGCAAGACTCTCTCGGGGCGCACGATCTCTTCAAGATCAGGAGGAGGATGCATGTACACTTAATCCTCAAGTTCTCCTTTTAAGAATGCATTCTTGACATCTATTTGGCATAGCTCCCAATCTAAATTTTTTGCCAAGGAAATAACAACTCGTATTGTATGGAGTTTTACAACGGGTGCAAAGGTATCGGTGTGGTCTTGCCCGTATGTATGGGTGAAACCTCTTGCAACTAATTGCCATTTGTATCGTTTAATACTCTCATCACTCTTATACGACAGGAACAAGGTTTCATGTAGTTTCTGGTTCACGTTTTGGACTAGACTAGGCGTAGATAGTGTAGGGGTGTGGGAAGCTTATTTGCTTTGGTTAAGAAAGGAATGAAGAAAAAAATAAAAGCATAAGTTAAAGAATCTAAGGAGAAAATATGGGACAAAACGTAGGTATGCTCTAGTAAAGGTTTGTGGTGATTGAAATTAAAGATGGGTTCCAATAAAGAAAAGATAGACAAATGCTTACAATGTCTTGTAAGAAAAAAAAAAAGAACCAGTGTTGTAATGTTATATAAGTCAAAACCGCTAGAAGTGTTAAATTAAGTAACCCTCCCTTTAGATTAGCTATGGAAAAGAAGCTTGGGAATTTGATTCTATTGAGCGCTTAGCTGGAAGAATGAATCGTCGTTTTTATTTTAAAGGGTAGATATAAGAATCGATTTCTAGGTTTTAGAATGAATAGGTTGGAGCTCGCATTGGGTGCACTGGGTAGATGAGACCTTGTTTCTGTATGCATCAGTTGGCATTCACCTTTAACCTTATGCTAAAGCTTATTCCATTCTGATTTGACTAGCCATTACGTTGAAGAGATCACTTTGATCTCTTGAGCCATTCCCTTAGCCAAACGAGTTCTTATGAGATGTGTAACTTGATTCACGATTTAGAACTAATTGAATGTTAAAATGAGTGGTTTATTTGAATGCATTTGTAGGGTGAGTTTGGGCTTAGATCGAACTACTATTTGCATGGCTAAAGTTTTCAGAGTAGGACTTGTTTAGCACAGCAACTCAGAACATTAAAATAGGACATTGAGTGTTAGCATTTGAGTCAGCTTGCTTTTGTTTTGAGTCCTCGTTGAGAAACTTCTTCTCCGAGTTTGTTCTTACGTTTTTGCTTGAGGGCAAGCAAAGGATAAGTCTGGGGAGTTGATATACACGTTTTTAGCACTCGTTAGGAGCCTCATTTAGTTAGTTTAAGTATACATTTCTACTGCATTCTCATCATTTATAGAGTCCAAATAGCCAAATTCATAAGTGTTAGCATATACATTGCATTCAATGAGATTTCAGGTAATAGAGCATATAAACAGAGCATTGAGAACAAGCAGAAGCTGAAGAGTCACATAAGTTGAAGAGTCACAAAAGTTAAAGAGTCACAGAAGTTGAAGAGTCACAGAAGCTGAAGAGTCAAAGAAGGCTCTCGGTGGACTCGAGCTGAAGTCGAGTCTATTTTGGAGAAAGAGCAGCACTCTGGGTCGAGTCCATTTTGGAGAGCAGGACTCTGGGTCGAGTCCATTTAGGAGAAAAAGCAGCACTCTGGGTTGAGTTCATACTCAGCGTGCCATTTAAGTCCACACTTAGTGTGCCGCTCAAAAGCCCACTCGAGCTCCTAACTCGAGTCCACACTCAGCGTGCTGCTCAAGTCCACACTCAGCGTGTCGCTCAATTCCACGCTCAGCGTGCCACTCAAGTCCACGCTCAGCGTGCCCAACTTTTACACACTCGAGCCCAAGCTCGAGTGCTCACTCGGCGGCCCAACTCAAACACACTTGAGCCCAAGCTCGAGTGTCTTCCCGGCGGCCCAACTCGAGCCCAGTTACAGCAATTCAGTAGATGGACCGCACACAGCCCACTCATGGTGTTTTTCAGCCTTTGGGCCATATCCACGACGCGCTGATTCTCATCTTGGGCCGAGTTGATCCAAAGCTTTTCTAAGGATTAAGTATAAATAGTTTTAGAAGTTGCAAAAATAAACCCCTAGTTTTTACAATTGATTTTCTTGCGAACTTAAAGCTTTGTAATCAAACACAAACCTTCAGATTTTGATTTTATTTTTCTGCAATTCAGTTTTACATTCAGCGTTGATTTCATACCTTGTTCGAGTTCTTTATTGATGCAATCAAACGTTGAATTCATGCTTGTTGTTAAACTCATGAGTTCTGAGTAGTCACCTAGGGTTCCTGAGGATGAGTTAGGTCTGCGTGACGCTTAGGTTTTCTAGGTCGCTTAGGGTTAGATTTAGTAAAGTCTTTTCTGATTTGGTGTTATCATCACTAGCTTCATTCTGATCAACTAGGGCTTGTTCTGAGACGCTCTAGCATCGATGGGTGTTTGGTAGAGCGTCTAACTGAACCACTTTAGAGATTCACATGCTCAGCTCGAGGGATCGAATGTCTGAGGTGTGAATCGGTGCTAAGCGAGTTGATCATTCATTCTGACTAGATTATCAAATGCTTATGGCGACAGGGTCTGTTAGTAGTCTACTCGAGTTTGTTTACCACGGGAGTGGACTCATTATTTGTGTTCTCGTTGCCTAGAGACTAGCTCTATTGAGTGATATCAAGCGCCTAGTTAGCTTAAGAGTCACGTTGACCCATGAAACTCACTCCTCAAGATCCTGTTTTCTCACCCTGCGTTAATTTTAGCTAATACTCTCTTGTCAGGCGCTTCATTTAAATTCTAGATTTTTATCACTTGCTTGTTTATTTTTATTTCAACCTTTGATATAGGTTGTTAGATGAATCACACTTTGATTGGCTTGGATTAGAACAGTTAACTGCATCCTAATTGATAATTTCATGCCCACTTGGATTGACACCTATTATACTACAACTAACATATAGAGTAAAAGTCTTGTTATCAAATTGGCACTGTTGCCAAATGGGTCTCTGCTAGTTACAATTAGGATTGTTAACTTTCTAAGCTCAAGTTCTTTTCACTCTTCGTTACATACTCACTTGTGGCACTGTGTTTTGTGTTCTGTTTCAGGTGATTTCAACCTCCAGTACGTCAACTTGATCCTACTGCTCAATTTGATTTCACTCAGTTTATGCAGACACGTTCACAAGGAAATTATGATCTTCTCGAGCATCTTGACAACATTAACCAACTACCACGTGAGTTAAGAGCGCAGAAACACCAAGTCTACAGTACGCTTACAGAGCGAGTGATAATGAACGCAGACACAGAGTCGAACACACATGTTCCCCCTGTTGACCAGCCTCCACAGTGGAGACCGCGAATAATAGGAGCTGGAGATGCACCAAGCACTCACACCCAGAGACGTGGGATTGTTCCCCCCAGCCATAACGAACAACAACTTCGAGATCAAGAGCAGTCTCATCTCTATGATCCACAATAGGCAATTTCACGGCCTACCTTCGTAAGATCTGCTTGATCACTTGGACGAATTCGAGCGGCTATTTGGACTGCAAAGGCTCAATGGAGTGAGTGAGGATGCATTCAAACTGAGGTTGTTCCCGTTTTCTCTCGGAGACAAAGCCCATATATGGGAGAAGCACTTACCGCAAGGCTCCATCACTTCATGGGAAGCTGGCAAATCCGCATTTCTCGCCAAATTCTTCTCCAATTCTTGAACTGCAAAGTTGAGAAACGCCATTTCTACCTTTACCCAGCAGAATTCTGAAACCTTTGCTGAAGCGTGGGAGAGGTACAAGAATTATCATTCTCAATGCCCACATCATGGATACCCTGTTGAGACTCTGCTCAACAATCTCTACAGAGGAATTCACCCTAACATCTGTAGGTTATTGGATACCGCCAGCCATGGAAATTTCCTTAACCAGGACATCACTGAAGGTTGGCAGCTAGTGGAGAATATGGCACATGCAGATGGGCAGTATAATGAGGATTACAATAGGACGGTTAGAAACACAGTGGACACAGACATAGTCAGTAGGAAGGAAATCAAGGCCTTGAACGTCAAGTTGGACAAAATCGACAGGTTGCTGCAAGTAAAACACAAACATGTCCACTTCATGACTGGAGATGAACATATTCCTGACGAGGAGGATGATCAGGTTGAGGAGATCAGTTATTTGCAGAATCAGGGAGGTGGTTACAAGCAGTACAACAACTACAAGCAGCACCCAAACTTCCTATACAGAAGCAACAACGTGGCAAATCCCCAAGACCAGACCTACCCACCCATACCCCTACACGCCCAGTCGAATGCAATTGTCCCGAAGCAGCAATATCACAAGAGTTACCAACCATCTGCAAACATACCACCTGGGTATGAAGCACACACTCCACCAACCGCTACACAGCCACCAAAAGTTTTGAGCCTACTCCAAGAGATCCTGAAGGGACAGAAAGCGTCTGCTGCTGAAGTCACGCAGAAATTTGCAGAGGTGCACTCTAAGATTGACGCTTCTCACAACGATCTCACGTACAAGTTTGAGACACTGAACGCAAGACTCAAGTATGTAGAAAGTCAGCAAGCGTCATCTTCTACTATGAAGACAACGGGCCAACTTCCAGGGAAAACAGTTCCTAACCCAAAATAGTATCATGCCAATGTCATCACCTTGAGAAGTGGACGTGAGTTAATGATGCGAGCAGAGAGTCCAAAAGATACTGAGGACAGTAAGGTTCATGAGGGGGAGGATTTTCTCATCAAGGATCAGACACAGACTAGACCTGGAGTTGTTTCTAAGCCACAGACTGCTGAAAAACCCACACCTACAGATAAGCTCGACACAACCAACCAAGTTGAACCCATACACAACACTTCAGACGTTCATCCACCTACAGGACCCTAGAGAGGAGTAAACCATTTGTTTTTCCACCATATAAATCCCAATTACCCTTTTCCCAAAGGTTCAAGAAGGAGCTTAGTGAGAAGTACAAGGCGCTCTTCGATAAGCAAATGAAAGACATTAAGGTGTTAAGATTCCAATTCTGGACGTTTTTATGCTAATGCCTCCATACCAGAAATTTCTCAAGGATGCAGTTAAGGAGATAACTCAAGCAGTCAAGGGTATGGTTATACTGACACATGAGATTAGCGCCATAATCCAAAGAAAAGTTGTGCCAAAAAAGCTTGGTGATCCTGGAACCTTTACACTCTCGTGCTCGCTTGGACCCTTATCATTCAGCAAGTGTCTCTGTGATCTAGGCGCATCAATCAGCCTCATGCCGCTTTCAGTCGCAAAAAGGTTAGGTTTTGTTGATTACAAGTCCTGCAAAATCTCATTGATTCTGGCAGATAGGTCAGTGAGAATCCCTCACGGCATACTGGAAGACCTTCCTGTGAAGGTGGGGGGAGTTGAGATACCAACAGATTTTGTTGTCTTGGAGATGGAAGAAGAACCTAAGGACCCTCTGTTGTTTGGAAGACCTTTCCTGGTCACAGCGGGCGCGCTAATTGATGTTAGGAATGGAGTCATTGAGCTGAATCTGAGTCCAGATCTTAGAATGAAATTCAATATCAATGATGCGATTAAGAAACCAACGATTGAAGGTCAAGTGTTCTCAGTGCACGAGATGGACATTCTTGCTGATGAGTTGTTAGAAGAATTGGCAGCAGAAGATCAACTGCAAGTTGCTCTGGCAAAGCCAGTCGATGAGGGGTACATGAGTATGAAAGCTGAATGCTATGCGAACTTGTTGGATGCCACAGACCAGTTAAGAGTTCGGCGGTGATTAAGGAATTGGACTCGAGTGCATCTGAGGCGGACTCAAGACAGAGACTCGAGCTACAAGTGCTCGAGTGCGCTACGCCTGACGTTACTGATGACTGGTCTGAGCTCATGTCACCCAAAGTGGAGCTGAAACCACTTCCTGCAGGGCTAAGGTACGCTTTTCTGGGCCCCAATTCTACTTACCCTGTGATTGTAAATGACGCCTTGAATGATGATGAATTGAGTATGCTTTTGACTGAGCTTAAACGTTTTAGAAAAGCCATAGGATACACGCTTAAGGATATTAGAGGAATTTCCCCAAGTTTTTGCATGCATAGGATACACTTAGAAGATGAATCTCATTCTAGTGTAGAGCCCCAGAGGCGATTGAACCCGAACCTTAAAGAAGTGGTTAAGAAAGAGATACTTAAGTTGCTAGACACTGATGTCATATATCCGATTTCTGATAGTAAGTGGGTCTCACCTGCGCATTGTGTTCCTAAAAAAGGGGGTATTACAGTGGTTAAGAATGATAAAGATGAACTAATACCCACTAGAACCATAACGGGGCATAGGATGTGTATAGACTATAGGAGGATGAATTCATCCAGTAGAAAAGACCACTTCCCTTTGCCTTTTATTGATTAGATGGTTGAAAGGTTGTCTGGTAAAAAGTATTACTGTTTCTTTAACGGGTATAATGAGTTCTTTCAGATCCCTATACACCCGGATGATCAGGAAAAAACTACTTTTACCTGCCCTTATGGCACTTTTGCTTACAAACGCATGATGTTTGGGTTATGCAATGCTCCTGCTACATTTCAGTGTTGTATGACTTCTATTTTCTCGGATTTGAATGAGGATGTAGTCGAGGTGTTCATGGACGATTTTTCCGTCTATGGCTCTTCCTACTACTCTTGTTTGTCAAATTTGTGCAGGGTGCTTAGCAGATGTGTGGAGACCAACCTTGTGCTCAACTGGGTAAAATGTCACTTCATGGTTCAAGAAGGGATAGTGTTGGGACACAAGATATCTGAGAGGGGTATTGAGGTTGATAAAGCAAAGATTGAGTTCATGGCTCAGCTGCAACCTCCTAAGACAGTAAAGGATATTCGAAGTTTTCTGGGTCACGCTGGTATCTATTGAAAATTCATCAAAGATTTCTCCAAAATTGCATAGCCCTTGACGAACCTACTATGCAAGGAGGTCGAGTTCAATTTAAACCCCGAATATCTCGAAGCGTTCCTTAAGGGATAATCTGTTAATCGTATTTTCATTTCTAAACTTGTTATATGTGATATAATTTTGTTAATAATCTTGGATATTCTTTACATTTATTATTTTAGTTTATAAAAAATAAAATTTAGTGAAACTTTATAACAATACATTATAATAAGATTCACTTAAAATTTTTAACAACAAAATTTTACATTTAATTGAATTAACGTTAATAAACAATAATACAATAATAATTTATTCAATGACAACAAATATTTACAAATAATGCACGTAAAATATAGTTTAAAAATAATAATACCATTAACTTAAAATATTGTGTGATATTAGTTCAAAAGTTTTTATTATGAATATTATAAAAACAATAATAACAATTTGCTACTAGGAATAACAATGATTTACAATATATTAAATAATCTATAATAATAATCTCTTTTTGTCAAAAAAGTAATTTATTAATTTTTCGTTTAAAAAATTTATTTACAATATATATATATTAATTAATTTTCTATATTTTATTTTTTATCAAAAAAATAAAACAATTCAATAAAACTTTGTAACAATACATTGTAATACAACTCAATTCAATTTCATAAAAATTATAACTTATGTTTTATTGAATTAACTTTAATAAATAATAATACAAGAAATATTTTACATCTCACTAAAAAAAATAATACAATTTGGTTCAATAATATAAATAATAATACAAATAATGCACATAAATTAAGGTTAACAAACAATAATACACTTTAATTCAATTATTTCAATAATAATAATATTTACAGAGTAAATCTATTTTTATTTTTATTTTGACAACGAGTAAATCTATTTAAAATGAAAATTTTATATTTTATAAAATTAAAAATGACAATAATTATATTTTCTTTCGGTTTTATATTTTAAAAAACATTATCATAACAATAAATAACACCTAAGACTATCATTATCATAAGTAATCCATAAAATTTTGTTACTGATAAAAAATATTCTACCAGATAAGGTAAAGAATATTCTTAACTAATTCCTAAACCTACTAGGTTCTGGTAATTCTTCTATTTAAATAGGCATCTATATCTTTCATTAATTCTCAAATTCACAAAGAAAACAACATCTTATTTCGATTTCTCTAATTCTATAATATTCACGAAAACTTTTTCAGTACTCTTATATTCGATTTCATAATATCAATCTAAAAAATTTCTTCTTTGAAACCACCAAACAATATTAAAGAATTAAAGTTAAAATTATAAAATTATGCAAAGTATTCACTGCATAATTTGGTTAAACTATAAAGATGGTT
>JAKUCM010009128.1:0-10728 GCA_023374145.1 Lepidium sativum | reverse complement strand
GAGTGCACTATTTTTAAATCAGGTAACTGTGGTGAGAGGGGAATAAAAACATTATGACTCGATTAAGGGTCCACGTACCATTGTACAGAAATAGAAGCCAACAGTTGTAAAGTAGAATGACATCATTCGGAAGAAATCAAGGAGCTGGCCAAGTCTGTATACATCCCGACTAAGAACCTGTTCACCATTACCACCAGCAACCTTCCCTTCAAACAGAGCTATTTGATTGAGTCCCACATCTCGCCCTTTGCCCACCTGTAGATAGAGTTGATGCACATATTTATATATAACTTTTTATCATTTTGATTGTACTGAGTTGAAAAGTACGGACCTGAATGTACTCATGATGAGTAACATTCCCTTGTCGGAGAGTTGAGTTGAAACCTGATTCATCATGGGTGGAAGAAATTTAGATGTGGCTCAATATTCAGAATTTCACTTTTATTCATCCAGGCGTTCTTGATAATCTAAAAACAGTGACCAGTTTTTAAGGTAACTATCAATTAACGAACTGACTATACCAGCAAATATATCTTCACTAATATTGATAACTCGAGAAGCCTTGCTGATGCCACCACGTGTAATATGGAAAACTCTATCAAAGACATCTGGATGACCATAATGCATGCGGATCCTAATATTCACAAACAATAAAATAAGAATTCCATCTGAGTTCAAGTTATTTACGGAAGATAAACTAATTGATAGTAGCTTACTTTAAGGGCTTCGCCAACACTCGTTGGCCTAGAGTTACAAAGCTGGTTTCTTGATTGGACATGAAAGATGCCAAGGAGGAGACACTACAAATTGTCCCAAACAAACATGTAAGGTGATAATGTGAAATAAGTGTATCGATATATGAATTTCTGGTTCACACCTTCCAGTAAAGACGTGTTCCCTAACCCCAAGAATGGTAGGTGGACGAATTCCATGGTCCCGGTCGAATTCTTCCAAAAGATTTCTCATCTTCAAGGCTTCTTCAAAATAATTATCCTAACAAATACCAAAATACATATATATATATATATATATATATATATATATATATATATATATATATATATATATATTAAAAAAATTAACCATGAAGCTAAGAGGTTGGGGATGCATTTAGCTCTCGTATAAACGTAAGGGATATACAGCACGCATGTAGACATGATAGAAGAATCAGGTACATTCATGTGATGCGATGTCCAACCGCAAACTCTAATGTTATCGGTATGTGCTTTTCAGTTAGGAACCATTCTCAGTTAGCGGAAGAAACTGAAGTGTTCCTACTCCAGATTTATGTGTTTAATTTTGAGCCTCAAAAACTTTTTAAAAAACGCTAGAAACTCTTCTTCGCAAATGAACTTCATATTGGATATACTTGGTAAAATTATATGTTTAACTAGATTTGGCAAAATATTCATTTTCGTGGAAGGGAAGCGAAGTCCATATGCGAGTTGCATACTGACCTGATTCATATCAATAGTTTGAATTGCATTTCCGCGAGTAAACACAATGGCGTGGTTTTGATTCTCAGGTTTGCCTTCGCCAAGTTTCGGGTCCCCAGGCAATTTTATGGAGTAAATTTCCTGCAAAAAGGAAAAACAAAGTGACCACTTATGTAACAAAATAGAACTGCTAAAGAGGAAAAGGGGGAAGATATTTTACAGCGCAATTACAGTTAACCCTTGAAGCATATTCAAGTGTTTCAAACATTAAGGAAACAAGAACACTAGTTTCATGACTGGGTTTACATATAATAACAGCTTACCTTATCCTTTCCACTGATGTCAGCCTTCACAAGTTTTGAATAATATTCTGTCTGAGACTTACCGTCCTTTGGAGTATCAACAACATCAATATAAGCAATGCGAAGGGCTTCATTTCTGACAATAGAATGAAAGATACTAGCTTGGTAATACAATATATACACAAAACAGAAGCACTAGACCTGACATAGAAAAGTCCATCTCCTTAACCAAGAGAGGAATCCAGAGAAGTGTCTTCTTACCTTTGCATTAGCAATGCAATGTCAACAGCTTCAGGTTTTTGATCTTCTTTCTGTCTTCCATATATTTGGCATGTGACCACATATGTAAACTTTATATCTGCTTGGGCCCTTGCTTCAGGGGATAACTCAAATCCTTCAGCTTCCGTTGCATCATTGCCAGGAAGTGCTGACATCTCGTCTGTATAAAGAGATAGTCCTAAGAAAAAGCTTGGCCAGAAATGATAATTATAGAAAGCTCTTCGACTCATACCTCTTCCAGCCTTTCTCTCCAAATAAGACAGAAGCATGAGAGCTTTCCTATAATACATCATCCCACGAACTGCAGGTATAATACCAAATAACACGTAAAGAAAAACACTGAAAATATACACAAGGAAGCCGTTGAAAAGCAAGCCCCCTTTCTGGAAAGAGATACCAATATTATTTGCAATGTGAGATCATGAAGTGAATAATCTATCCCACGAAAAGAGGTGTAGTGATTCGTTTACTTTACCTGTTCTAGCTAACGTTTGTCCACGGTAAGAGGCCCAAAATCGAAGTTCAAGTATGTCTCTTTCATTATCTAGATCGCCTTCTAAGGCATTTTCATCCCGTCCAATGCGTGCAAGAAAATTTTTCCACTCATCTGCAATATATCAAATATCACTAAGAAACACTTTAGGTGCCTATCTATAATGGTAGCCCAATATTAATCATAGAAAGTATACAGACGCAAATCAACAAGCAAAAATAATAACCGTTTATAAGTAAGAAACACAAAAACCTAGGCAAAACTCACTAATCTTTTAAAGCAACTCACACTGCTGATATACCTGGATATATTTTCTGAAGGTAAAACAAGATTGATATTCCATCCTCATTTCTCTTGGTGAGTTCAGCCATGCTATATAGCACAACCTCAGAATAGTATGGAGTAAAGACACTGAAAACAAAATCCGAAAGAACATAGTAAGCTTTGTGAAGAGCGTGCTTGGATGATATAAAAAAGTGTGGAGAAAGATAGACCTGAAGGATAACATCTGGCGGACAGACTTTGGAGGTGGCACATCCATGAAAAGAGAATTGGTGAAGAACTGCAGTCTGCGTCTCGCCTCAAGATTTCTAGGAACATGTGCTGCAGAATCTTTGATAGTAAATAGAGAGTACAATCTTTTGACGAGAGCTTTCTGCAAATCATAGACAATTATCATATTTTCTGAACATAAATGAGTGCACTTATAGCCTCGAAACAAGAATCATCACTATACCATCTCAGGATCTTTAGGCCATTTCAACTTTGTAAAAAGCCGACCTTCATTCCAGGCTTTAGTTATCAAGCTCCACGTTTCATAGTTATCCCTACACAGAGCAACATAATTTGTACATCAAATGACAAGAGAAAAAGAAAGATTCGACTGTTGCATAAAAATCAAAGCCATGTATGCACCTCATATTAATAGTTAATATGTCAAGCCGCATAACATCATAGAGATCCTGAAGTGCTTTGATGGCCCCTTTTACATGCTCTGGTGTTTCATTATTTTTCTGTCCAAGCAGTTGAGCATAATTTAGAATCATAGATATATATATACACAGTATTATGCAACGAAAAATAAGAAATTACTGCACCCTTCTTCCACTAATAATAAGTAAGGACGTCTATAATTCATGATATCTAACTTTCAGTATCATAAACATTACTACTGCTATAATTAAGAGCCGGTTAAATCAAGGCATTCCTGACAGAGACATAAATAGTAGTGGCAATGCGATACCAGGATTCCCAAGAGTGCTGTCACTCTCGTGATTACAAGGGAGAGTTTGTTCAACTGAAAATCATGATGTATATTCCTATTCTTTAAGCTGGTCTGGATAACTTCATAGATTATTTCCACCCTACAAAATTCACAATAAAATATCATCTTCTTGTCAAGTGATAATCGGTGTAGTCAGTTTAGGGCCACAAATCCAATACCATCTCCTCCCTTCAGCTTCCAAAGTTTCTGTTAGAACAAATTTGAGAGTGTAATAGACTTCCTCAACAGCATACTTCATATAGTCATCTCTGCCAATCCTCTCCAGAATATCCTCTTGTGAATTACTCTCAGCAGCAATCTCTTTGGCCAATAATATCTACATATATGATCGAAAATAATTGTCATTAATAACTAACCTCACGTACTTTTCATGGAACGCAATAAAGCTAGCCAGATAACAGGATAAAACGTTGATTTAAATTAAAAGAAGGTTAAGTAACAAAATCACCTTGCTGGAAAGAAGAAAAAGTGGCCATTGTACCAAATGGAGCCTACCAGAATTCCTGGGCATCAGGAGCAACTCCATCTCACTGAAAAACGATTTCAGATGAGAAATTCGGGTAAAAGCAAAATCTTTTGAAAGCAGATCTTAGAGCATTAAGCTCACAGCATAGTTACGGTAGAGCATAAAGTACTTACAAATCAGTGATGTAGTCTTCCTCTCGTAGACATTTTATTATTTGGTTCCAAAATGGAGCAAAGTGTGCTGCATCTACTTTGTTCTGAATCACAGCCTTTATATTGATAATTTACATGCAAATGAGAACAACAACACTCAGAAAAAAAAAACTAACATGCCAGTCCCCTTGACTCAGCGGGGAAAAAAGTTTGGCACACATTATTTAGGAAATTAGTGTTTCATAAAATGTGAAACAAGCCAACAGCTACAGAAAAGAGAAAAGAGTGAAAAAGCATCCCTACCTGATGAGAAGAATCAGACGTCCTGCACATGAATTTGAATTGAAGGCGAAAGAAAATGAGAAAATGTTAATAACTTTTACAAAGATAAAAGAGAGTTATATAAGGAAAAAATAAGTTCTTAGATAGCAGAAGGAAAGGAACTTAACCGATTGGTAAGAGGAACATGAAGAGCCTTCATAAAGGCATCTGGGAACTCCTCAAAACGTTTGTGAATTGCGTCCATAGATCTTATCTGTGAAAAATTTGAGAAAAGTAAGACATAACCTTTTACAAACAATGTTGTAACAGTTTTAAATATCAAAACATTGACATATTTAGGACTAAGAGAAGTGTAACCACCTACCTCTCCCAAACGATCTCTTGCACCAAGCAAGAAACCCAAAAAAGCAGAGGCAATAGTGTAGAATATATGGATATCTAGTAGGTATATCTGCATTATATGAAAGACCAAATTATAAAATTACGAGGGACTTGATCATGAACCCCCAGCAGTACTGCACATTCATCCAAATCAGATATACTCCTAAAACTGGAGTGATTCTCTAGAGATAACTACTTGACTGAATGATTGCTGAAAAAATCTAGAACAACATCAGTGCCAACCCTCATGTAAAGAAAATTGAACTTACAGCTACGACAGGAGCCCATAAACTGGCAACAGTAAGAGCATTATAGTTTTCTGCATCAAGGTAAAAAAAATATCAGGGTATGAGAATCTTAGAACAGGGAAAAAAAAAATCAGAGTACGAGAATCTTAGAACACCAGAAAAATTTCGAGAGAATAACTTTTTTTAGATTATCATTACAGTTATCAAAATCAAAACCAAGTAGTATAGCTAATAACATCCCTAGACGGACCTTACTGATTAGAGCTTGGCTCTGATGTCATACACTGAAATCAAGCATAGGTGTACAGTTTCAGAGAGATCTAACATACTATAACATCACAATCCTTCACTCAAATAGGCTTATGAAAATTTAAGCGTCGTTCACGCAAAAATCCATGTCTATGGCTAACTATACTCATTAGAAAAAAACTATTAATTCTATACTTACTTCTTGACACAAAATCATGCCAGGAGTAAGGAATATTGTTCTGTTTCACTATAATCCTTGTTGGCCCAACGAGAGGCTCAATCTGCAAATTCATAGCATGAGAAAAATAAGTAACCGGAGTGGAACTTCAACTCCTAAGCAAAAGCATTTGCGCATGTTTATTGAATAATAACTTCCGGATATGACTAGAAGAGACTGCAATGTAGAGAAATATCGGTCAACTGTCACATGAATAGTTTTCTTTATATAAAAGTAATTCAACACCTGCTTTCATAAGTATATTTCTACCTCTAAGAATTCACTGGATAACTTAAGCTAGCTTTTATACTGAATACAAAAGGAGATCCTTGATTAATACACATGAAACACTTTTGGTACATATGTAGTATTTTATACATATATAGATATGTTTTACACAAAATTACAATCTTCAATAATTCTGTCAACAAGTTACAATTATTCATCCAGCTAGAAGAACTAACCTGAAGAAAGTACGCAAATGAGAACTTTGCAGCCAGAACGACAAGCCAAAATAGCAGGTATCTATGTTGAAAGATTAGGTCAGTAGCTCCTTTACAAACTAAAAAGAAAATATAGATCCTAGGGTGAAGTATGTTGGTATCAATCAAACAAGTATATCTGCTGCTTCTCCCACACTAGTCAGAGACACAGTTTAATACTCAATGAAGTTGATGGGAAGTAAGGTGCCCAAGTCTTTTCAGTAGCAGATTTTAAAGTCTTCAGAAAACAAATAACTAAAATATAAATATTTGAATAAAGAGAGTACTTTATAAAATCAGATGTCCTTTCATACATGCCACGACCAACATAGTGTCTCTCCTGAAAATAAAAAGTAAGCATCAGAGATTAAAAGATCTCGATAGATTATCCAAGTTTTAAGTATAAAGAACTAAAGAGAAATATGAGGCTCAAAACCTGGCGCATCCACTTAAAGAATCGAATCACAGGCCACCGGTCACATTTATTAGAAATGTTGTGACAAGTTGGGAAACGCATCAGGATACTAAAAAAGAACTGAACACCACCGTAGATGCCTATGACAATCACATAGAGCTTAAATATGGCTGAGTCAGAATTTTCTTGAAGTGCTCTCCTGCACATTAAAAAATATCAAACAGAATGCAAAAGCAAACCTCCCAAGTAAAGGAAAATAGCAAATACAAATTGAAAGCTGAAGAAGGTACAAGAAAATAATATTAACATACACGTAGAGAAAAGATATGAAGACAGACGCAACACCAAACCAAATGAAACGGAGAAAAATGCGAGAAACAGCGAGACGTCTTGTTGTAGAATAGGCACCATACATCATGATAACATCCAGAACACCTAATTACATTTAAAGTGTGCTTTTCTTCACTAACTCATAACAATTAAAGAAGATAAAGTAAAGCGTATGGGGTTTGAAACTGACTCTCAGAAAATTTCATCACTACGAAAGTCGGACCGAGGCTGAGAATTTCACGTAAAGTCTTCGTGGAAGTAAGGTTATCTTTATTAAATGCAATTATAGCTAGTGCCTGCAGAGAAGGTTGTTAGATTATTAGCAAAAGAATCTTACTTCGTTACAATATAATCCATACTACCAATAATAGTTAAAGAGCAGGTTAAACTAAACATTTTGAATAGACAATGCAGTTATAAACAACTCATTCTTAGAAATAGCAGACCGCCAAGGATAGGCGTTGACGATAGGTATCTTCTGAGGAACACCCAAAAGAGCATTACAAATAAACAGAACTCCAGGACAGGATTACAAACCTGAAACATCATAGCAAGGAATATCCATAACCGATGGAAACTATGGTAAAGATGCAAAAATGTCCGGTGCTCAACAAAGGAAGTTTTTCCTCGATGTTTTGCTCTGCCGGTTTTGATCTCATACTGCAAGGGCAAAATTCAGTATAGCCAATATCAGATATACTTACGGGAAAAAAATAGATGTCTGTACCTAGATTTAATAGCAAACAGAAAAGACCTAACCTCAACTTAATTAATAAAATCAAATACAAAATCAAGAACCTACTTAGTAACAAGGAAAGTAAATGAGTACAACAGCGAGACCACATCGTCATAACTTCAATACAACTTCTGAATAATAGTCTATGAGCTGGCTTATAGACAATTTCAAATTTCCATATTGAAAGAAACAAGTGGCTAGGAGCATTTTAGAAACAACAAAACGAGTATGAATTCAAATTTCGTATTAGTTAGAATATATATATATATGGGGGTATAGCAGACCCTTTGTCTTGGTATAGGTTTCTGAAAAAAAGATGAACTTGTACGCCACGGCCAACCAAGCTCGAAGGAATGAAGCGACCTTGAAAACAAAAATAAAAACGTAAGCCAGCAGGGGCAATGAATTCACCCAACAGACAAATATATCAACTATTTACCAAAAATATTCATTGAAATCATCATAGTTTCTCCAAGCTGAATGAGGTGCTCGGCCATTGTCATTGTTAAACGCTTCCTGCACATACCCCATTGAATGACAGCACGTGTCAATGCATGAATATTAAATATAAAACCAGCAACACAATTTACAAAATGAATATTCATACATAAGAAAGCATTGAAGAGTAGTACTCTCTTTTGATACAAGACATTTGAATCGAAAACCAACCAATATAAGTCATATCTATAACTATATACACGTTACAACACACATATGTCAATATATTGAATGAGTGCGAGAAAATGTAAAAAAACCCATCAAGAAATACGAAAAGAAAACCAAATTATCTGCTAGTATCAACAAATATATTGATGAAAGAGATCCATGCCTATTCAACTAAAAACAGTAGTAGATCACTAATTTAATTATTAGTCTACATACTACTAAGGGAGTTGATTAGGAAAAGTCTTTCCATCTAAGAAGCAGCAATGTACGATCAAGACAGATACTTCTTATATAACAAAGAGAGCAGAAAAAGTCTAACGTGAAACTTATATTTCAGAGAACATACCGCTGAAACCACTCCATACAGCGGAGCAATGACATGATCGAGGAATGATACACCATCCTCAGAGCCATGACTATCGACGGGCATACAACTCTCAGCTGGGCGAGCAACCTGCTGTCGTACGATGTTATCCATTTCTCCAACCATCTATAAAAAAAATCAGCATCAGCACAAGATACCAAATGAACCACCATAGTATTTAAAAAGTGAATCAGGAAGCCACAGCAGAAAGTAGCTAGGAAAAGAACTACACGAGAGAAAACAACAAACCAATTAACATATGAAGAAAATTAAGCAGTCAGCATAAAACTTACATGGTGGAATATATAGCACAGACATTCTGGAAGAAACCGTATGTTGGCAGCTTCTCCCCAGATTAGGAAATACAGAGAGACATATAGCAATTTCTTCTCTCCACTGATGTCCTCTAAACTGCATCTTACAATATGTCTGGATTGAGTATGAAATAGTGGTAACAGAAAAAATAGAGAAGGGAGGGGGAATAATTTACTTTCTCCAAGCAGGTGAAATACAGAGGTAATCACACCACTTGATGTAGTTGTCTAGGGACTTCAAGAACACCTTACGCACTGCAGCGTCATCCAGTTTCTGAGCATAAGAAAACAAGTTATCAATTCAATCTTACATTGCAATTCTATACCTTCTATATAAAATAGCAGTAGAAGCTTAGAACATTTGCAGTTCACAATTATCACACAAGGTTTCTAGAATGAACACAAAAGTAAGTGACTGTAAAATTAGATTTACATAGGTTTTTGCCTTAGCAAGATAAACAAACCCAAAACCATGCACATTTATTTCATATGCAGTAGCTTTTCGAGAAAATAATATATGAAATTGAAATAATACTGGTTCTTACAGGTTCGGTTTCTTCTGGAATATTAAGACGGGATTGCTCATTGGCAAGGAGGAGAACTATATGTTCACGTTGATTCGAGACACTGTCTTTCTGAGGCCATCAAAATTAAAATATTAGAAAATGAAAACAATAAAGAAAAGAACAGCTCTCATGTGCCATTTGAAGCTACATAAACGCTTTTCAGATAAACAGACCTGAAAGCCGAATATATAGTGGAGAAAATCAAGCATATCAGCATTTCTTGTGGCAGGAATGGGGAAATCAGCAGGCAATTTTGGCAAGCCTGGGAAATACTTTAATGCAGCAACTGCCAGTTGAACCTGCTCACAATTTTTTGTCATAAAGAAAGACAAGCCACATATCATGCAAGAATGTGTAAGATAGAAAACACTTCACCTCAAGGAAAGCTGTAGTGGCATTTGTCGTGACAGGAGCATCAAGAGGAATAATGTTATAAGCAATTGTGTCTTCACTCATTGCAGCGTCAGAATCAATAACACACTTAAGCTGTAGAGGTACAAAACAAGCAATTTATAGCCGTGTAGGAGTTAAATTCCAGACTTATTTTGGAATAACATTCTCCTCCACAAATGTAAGAATGAAAAACGAGAGGTGTAAAAAGAAATCTGCATAACCTCTTCAGGAATCTCTTTTGTCAACTGCTCCAGCACACTTCCTAGAACTTTAAGGGTGGCAAAAACTCTTTTCCTTTTCACTGTTTTCCGCTCGAGCCTGGAAGCCAATATCAAACAGTATGGACGATGATTAAGATATCTGAATTCAGCTTGTTGTTCCACAGCCATAGCAAGAACAGAAACTTCAAAAAGTATATTAAATGGGACTTTATTTAACACCAAAACACCAAATGCGTTGAACAATGGGATAAGCACTAAGCAAACTATCCACCAATTTTATATGATATATTTTATTGTTTATATACATACTCGTCAGTGAAAGCCCCCGACTCACGGAGCTGCTTTTCCTCCGCCTTCAAATTGTCAACATTGTTCCTTTCTCTGTATAGCCTGTAGAAATCTTGTAGTCGAATGATATCCTGACTTCTGTCTATGGTCCTCTCTCTCTCTC
>JAKUCM010009127.1:5000-10801 GCA_023374145.1 Lepidium sativum | reverse complement strand
GATGCAGAAACTGCGATTCCACCGCCAAACGCGTTGTTGCTAATGCGGTGTAGATCTGCTCCGGTGAAGAATTGGTTAGAAGTAGAAGAGAAGAAGAAAACAGAAACAGAGGAAAATGAAAACAGAGAATGTGAAAACAAAGAAAAACAGAGGGAAGAAGAAGAAGAGAAGGAGACAATGAGAAAGAAGAAGGATCTGAGATCATTGATGGAGGAAGAGAATACAAAGAATTTGATGGTAATGAGTTACGACACACACTATTACAAACTCTCTTCAGACATCGCCAAGGAAACTTGGGTTGTCGGTGGAATTCAAGATCCTCCGTTTCGAAGTCGAAGTTGGAAAAAATGATCATCATTAATCCCTTCGTAAAAATTAACACTTTTTCTTGTGAATTTTAAGTTTCTATAAAAATATTATTGTGAACAAAATTAGAGAATGGTTTCGTCAAATATTTGACTTTACTTCTCTGTAAAGTTTGTATACTTGTAAAAAATACTTAAAACTTGGGAAAAATCACAACTGGGATTTGATTTTCTAGTAGGATATGCAATGGGTTAATGGGCCAGAAGAACAACCAATAAGTAGAAGCCCATGTATATTGACCCAAATACAAAAATATGATCTATCCATTGCAAACATAATCTTTTAGTACGTAACGTTGACGAGGCGACTCAAGAAATTGCAACGAAAACTACAAAAGAATTTAAGGAAGCCATTAGGTCGTAAGTAAAGGTGGTCAAAAAGTGAGTAGCTTGTGTCAGACGAAGCTACCGCTTTCGTTATCTTTCCTAATTTCGAAACCAAATTAATGATTTTCCAAGTCATGCTTTATGTGTCATGGCTTGACTCAGATTTTACTAACTGGATATAGAAACTTGTCAACTAAAGGAGGAATACCATTTTCAAAAGCCTATAATCAGATATTACGGTCTGTCTATAACTTATAGGATCCATGAAATGAATAATGACTAAATATATGGAAAGTTCGGTAATTCCCTCGAAGGTAAAGATAATGAAGAGATGTATGCAGATAAATCAAATTATGACCATATAAATTTGTAAGACCATGTCTGTACAATGAAGGTGTTAAAAAAAAAATTCAACAATTGAATTAATTTAATAAAATACAAGGATTATAATCACATTACAACATGAAATTTTGATTGTTTTGATTGCTTTCTAAAATTGTGTTCCTTTGGATTGTTAAACCCATATTAATTTTTTATCATCTTATATTGATTAGTGAAAGGAAATTATGACTTTAAACGGTGAAGTTGTTCCCAAAGGATTTATCAAAAAAAAATGGTGAAATTATTCGTAGAAGTATTTCTAATTTGCATCAAAAGGTTTAGTCGAAGTCTATTGCTCGGTAAAAGAAAATTAGAATTTTATCATCTTTGAAACATTTGTTATCTGAATCAATATGCTCTCCTTTGCAGAAATTATCAGACTCTAATAAATGCTCTCCTCCTGCGATACTTTACAAATCGATCACAACACATAGTTTCAACATACATATAATTTATATTGCAGTTCTTCTTTATATCCAAAATTCGACGAAGGCGTTTCAAGACTATTCTGTAAATTTTAGGGTTTAGGTGATCTCGATATAAGAATACAAAAATCTGAAAAGACTATAACATATAATGAGAATTGAAAATTCTAGATGTATATGTGAATACATAATAATAATAATGAAAAAATTTTAGTTGCTAAATTTCATATAGGATAAAATGGAATAATCCAAATCATTGGTTATTTTTATCTTAAAGTTTATAAAACAGTTAAAATGAAATTGTCTCCCGCTTTAATATATAAGATGCTTCATTTGCTGATTTATTGCAATGATTTTGAGATTTTTATTTTATACCTATTTAAAACCAATTATCTTTAAAATCAATTATATTATAATATAACATTTTTGAAAATTATAAATTTATATCAAAATCTATTATACTTTTGTACTCTACAAAAAATTGTCCTAATCCACTAAAATCTAAGATTTGTTCGTTTCATTTCCAATACATATTTCTAATAGCCTTTAGGACAATTTATAGATGAAACTACGTCAGTTTACTACATCCAAGAGTTCCATAGATCACTCTCGATGGTGGTTCTTAGGTGTTTTGAGTATTGTCATATATCGGTACTTAAGGTAACAAGCACGAAATCGTCTTCGTAGTACAGAAGAGCTTCCTTTGTCAAACGGACTCAAACGTATATGTTGGGTAATGGGCTAACGACTAACGAGAGAAGAACCCAACAAAAGACTCGAGATTCAAATTGGACCACTAAGAAGCATCCATTTGATAAAATGTGATTTCAGAGCCAAGGATAGAAGGATTGATCTATGTATATTATTAATATGAAGAATGTACAGAACAAAAACAATCAATATGAAAAATGTTTACTTGAATTGAAACCTAAAAAACATGAGAACAAAAACCTAAAAAACTATATACATAAAAAACTAAATATACATTAAAGTTACTTTAATAATTTCTCAATCTCCAAAATACATAACTAAAATATATAACTAAGCATACAATAGTAATACCTATATACATAACTAAGAATAACTCAACGTATAATACCAATGTTTTAAGGCATATGAAAAACCTACAACAAGGACCTTAAAAATACAACGCAGTAAATTTAAATTGACAATACATGAACCATCAAACTTACATATCTTAGGAGGTAAACCTACAATAAAAAAGGATATCTAACGATAAACGTACAATAAAATAGAAAAAAAATCAACAATAAAGGAGAACTAAGTCGACAACGAAAAAACACACAAATGTAGAAAATGATTGTATTCAAAGTTCAACACAAAAACAACCACAACAAAGCACATGACAAAAACTAAAATGAAGCACATGAAATAAACTTACAGCGAAGCATACAACCAAAACCTACAACAAAGATTTTGTAAACCTACGAAGCATATAAAAAAACCTACAACGAAGTATACGACAAAAATATACAACAAAGATTATGTAAACATACATTAACGCATAGAACAAAAACCTACAAACAAGAGAATTTTGCTGAGTAATAAGAAACATAAACCTACAATGGCTAAGAGATAAACCTAAGAAATTGAATGATATCTTACAAAGTTAAACTCAACAGATGAATAACAAACCTACATAGAATGAAAACTAAATTGACAACAAAGACAAACACAAATCTACAAAAGAAATGTGTTCAAATTTCCAAATGAGAAGGTAAAATAAACGTACAATGAAGACCTTAAAAACCTACAACTAAAAAATATTAAATTGACAAAGCACGCAAAAAACCTGCATAACAACAAAATTAAGTCGAGAAAGTAAAACTTGTAAACATATATTTTTTGAGACGTAAACCTACAACGAATAAATATTTAATCGGCATGAAACAATACATAAACCTACATAAAAGAGAATAAGTAAGCCGACAAAGAAGAAAATGAAAACCTATTATAATTTCGAAAGAATAAAATATTACTATTATAATTTCGAAAAAATAAAATTATTCTAGTAATTACACGATTATATAAGACTAGTAAGTAAATCACATTTTCTTAATCCATGCACAAAATATGTTTATATCTAATGACTAAATCTTAAAACCCTAATTAATCAATCTCTATATATATCACCGATCGATATCTTCATAACTCATCACCTTCCTATAAAAATCCGATTTCGGCATGGTAACATGCAGTCATCTTCGGTTAATACATATTTTTGAATATATTTTTATTCAAAATTATCGATGAAATTAACTAACAAAAAAACAATAGTTGTATATTAATTATTACATTTATACTGGTTAGAAACTATTAAATGGAAACGGGTAGGCAAGTTCTGAATCTTTAGTTCTTCCACCAAGAAATAATAACTATTTTAGTATTTCGGAAAATAACTGAGGGTCACAATTATGATTCTCCATCTAACCAAGTAGTTCAAGATTTATATTAAGGAACAACTGCATAAATATCTCTTAAAGGTGTATATTTTTAATAGTATTCTTTATTTTTTAGACATTTTTGAAAATACTTCATTATTAATAAATAACTAAAATATTATCAAATTATAATTTTTTCAAAAAATTAATTTTTTACGAATATGTTTTTCTTCCAAAGAAAAGTTCTTGCAAAATAACATTTTCGCAAAAATTTATATTTCATTTCAAAATCTGGTTTTCACATTTATAAGATTTTATAAGAGATTTTATAAAACATTA
Organism: Lepidium sativum; assembly: GCA_023374145.1. Lineage (NCBI taxonomy): Eukaryota > Viridiplantae > Streptophyta > Magnoliopsida > Brassicales > Brassicaceae > Lepidium > Lepidium sativum. Next base: position 6,562 of record JAKUCM010009127.1, on the reverse strand, counting down.
TAGATAACATATTTCTAATTTATTTTACAAAAGTTTATTAAAATATTTTGAAAGTTCAATTTCAAATTCAGTTTATAAAAACATTATAATTTTAAGTTATACATATTATTTTCAATATTTTGATTTTATAATATTTGTATGGTTTTATAAACATGCTTATAAATCTATATTTCATTTATGTTATAAAACTGATTTTTAATTAGATTTATAAGATAATTTATAGATATATTTTGAAATTTTTTGAAATTAAAAAAATATTTTGAAATTAAAAAAATATTTTGTGGGGAGAAAGATATTTGTGAAAAAATTAATTAAAAAGAAAATTCACTAAAAGAAATGAGGATATTTTCGTCATTTCTTATTAATGATGGACATTTTTTGCAAAAACAAAAAATATATTACTCAAAATATCTCTTATATTAATTATTTTACCTGCAACAAAATTTTCTTTCGTGGTACCTTCATTTGTTCATACAAGCCTGTTCCATTTTAAATGAAACAAAATTTTCTTACGTGGTACTTTGTGAGCTTTTAAATGATATAATCGTAACTGTAAGTTCCATCCATCATGAAGTAGTTAAATACCTCCTGTTGTGAGCTTTAAAAACAGTTTTCTAGCCATCCTTCTAATTTATTATTGACGCATTTGTTATTAAATTCATTGATGACTCGTACAATACTAAAATTTAATTTTGTAAGTTGGTTTTAATTTGAATCTTAACCGGTCAATTCGATATTGACGACATAAAACTATATGAATCTTAACCGGTCAATTCGATAAAATCTACAAACATATACTCCCGTGTTTCAAAAACATAACGTTCATACAAAAAAATTGTTTGATAAAACAAAAATGTTTTCTATTTTCAATAATTCAATATTTCCTGTTTTGCATGACAAACGAGGTTAACTTGTTATTTTACCATTTTTAATACTTCCTCTGTCTAAATATATTGGAAAAAATTGTTTCAAAAATATTTGATGTTATGTATTTTTATACATATTTAATTTTTTTTTGTCAACAAATAACCATTCGATCAACAACAAGGCATGATCCATAGCCTGACTTTTCCAAATTGGAACATGATGGAATATATTTTAAACTTTACTCTCATTTATTTTTGTTTTTATTAATGATTAATAATTTTGTTTGAATTTTTTAACAATAAATAAAGTTAAAAAACATTTCAAAAACTTTCTTAGCGAAAATCTCAAAACATCAATATATGCAAAACCTGATTGACAATTGTTTTTTTGCTTTGTGAAAGATTGAAATCAGACCAATTATATTTCAGTGTCAAAAACAAATTGGAGTATGATTGATTTAATTTCAATTTATTTCAATATTTTTTCTTTTCAAAGCAACAAAAACAATTGTCAATATTAGACTCTATGGGGTTGATTGGTAAGAGCTGTAGCTTTCATTTTTTTGTTGCACGTTTTAGGTTTTAGTTTTTGGGTATAAAATTTTTTGCTGTAGATATTTTGGATGTAGACTTTTTGTTGTACGATTTTATCTTTGTAAAGTTCATAAATTTTTTCTCTAGGTTTTTGGCTTTCCA
>JAKUCM010009126.1:0-15972 GCA_023374145.1 Lepidium sativum | reverse complement strand
AAAGAGAGAGATCGTTTCTTATGTTTTGTTGTCTCGCCCTTGGAAAAACTATTAAAAAGGGAAAAAAATATAATAATATTGTTGAAGCTAACGTGGAAGATAACTTGATAAGCAAACATCCATAACTTAGTGAATAAGTTATCTAAAAGATAAGAATAGTTAGTTTGTTTAGGAGATATCTAAACAAGATTTTGTATTATTTAAACTAATTATATTTTCATTCTAATAAGGTGTTAGATCTATAAATAAAGATGTTGAGTTGTGACATCTCTAATAGAGATTAAGAGAATTGAGAGTTTTGGTTTTATATTAAGTTTCCAAAGATAATAAAAGAAATAGTCTTTTATATTTTCTTGATCTATATTAAGGTTAAAACATCAATTGGTATCACAGCTATCATCATCGAATATTGATCTAGAAGTCTTTAATCGAAGAGGATTCAAAGCATGGGAGATCGCAATGCTATAGTGTTGGCCGAGAAGAACAAAGTAGGAGAAGGCTCTTCATCTATAGTGTGTCCGATGCTTAATGCTACAAATTTTACAATTTGGTTTATGAGAATTAAAGTATATCTAAATGTTCATGAAGTAGGGGGAGCAATTGAGGATGAAATCGATGATAAAAAGAAGAACAACATGGCAATGACTCTTCTTTTCCAATCTATACCGGAGGAACTCATACTTCAAGTTGGAGAGAACAAAACCGCGAAGAAGGTGTGAGAGGCTATCAAAACTCGAAACGTAGGAGTTAAACGTGTCAAAGAAGATAGGTTACAAACCTTGATGTCCGAGTTTGATCGTATCAAGATGAAAGACACCGAAACAGTCGAAGAGTTTGTGAATAAGTTAAGTACAATTTCATCTAAAGCATATTCTCTTGGAGAAAAAAATCAAAAAATCAAAACTTACTAAAAAATTTCTTAATTGTCTTCCTAAATATAAATTCATTTTTATGGTTCCTTCCCTTGAACAACTCTTGGATCTTGATACTACGAGTTTTAACCCTATATTCTACTGCAAGTGCACAACAAACGTAATATTACTTAGGGGTTGAATTCCTCAGATAACCAAGTTACACTCTCAATTTCTATTGAATCGCAAGCTATATCAGTCGAATAAACGAAGTGAATTCTAACAACTTTAATGTGATTGTAATCAAATAACTAAAGTAATCGGATGTCGGAAATTCATTCGGGAGTTAGAATTCTTGTTAGGGAAACTATTCAAGAACTACTCTGATCTTATTCTCGGCTTGAACATAAATAAAGGTAAACGAACTCTCGTTGAATCTACCCCTCTATTAATAACCTAAAGGTCGTAACTCTCGTTGGTTTCAGATTACAGATAGGCTTTATCGTTTAGGTTCAATTACCCACAATCCAACCTAGCATCAACTCTCGTTGGTAGTGAAGGAATTGCTCTTTTAATCTAGTTCTAGTTCTTAACAATCTTCTGGAAAGTTAACAACCTAAATTCATCGACTAGGTGATCAGGCTAATCTATGTATTTGACTCAAGTATTAGAAGGAGAATCATCTATTCATCAATCATATTTGTTCTCCAACAGTAAATTCTAAAACCCTAGAATCCCTAGATCCGATCCAAGATCTACTCAGACATAGAACAACAAACTCGGCAAGTCATGAGGAACTGAAACTGAAATTGCATAAACATAAATAAAGAGGATTCAGAAATTCTTCTCAAGTATGAAGAGATCTTCTTCCTAGCTTACAAACTCTTAAAACTCTGTAAAATTCGTTCTCTCTCAACTCAAAGACCGCTCTCAAATAAAAATAGGAAAATAGTATTTGTAAGGCCCAAAATAAGAGCTAAAAATCGCGAAATTAGGTTTTTGCAAAAGGCTTTGATCGATCGGTCCTTGGTTGATCCATCAATCTTTTGGATGATGAATCGATCTTCTCAGAAACCAAGTCCTTCTTCAGATCGTGCGCATAATCCTTTCAGATCATTGATCGATCGATCCTTGGTAGATCGATCGGTCCTTCCTTTCGTGGAGAATTCCGGAAAATGCTTCAAACCTCTCCAAAGTCCACCTTCAAACATGATTCCAACTCTGAACGTTTTAGACCTGAAATCTCAATAAAACATAGACGAATTTCCCAAATATAACCGTAATAATGAGCTCAAACCGTCAAAATATGAGGAACATCAATTCTCCGAGAGTTAGCTTCTTGCTTGTCCTCAAGCAAAGAAAGAAAGACTGTAGGAAGATCACATCTCATCAGATAAATGACTCTCTCGAGATCCTGCACATCAAGTCCAAAGTGATAACAAGAATATGACTTATCAAAATCGAGACCACCTTGTACTTCCCCCAGACTTAGCAACATAACAATCTCGTGTCACAACTCAAAACAAACAATCAGATTTCCCATACTGACTCCCTAATAAATCTAAGTACAGTCTCATTCGAGGGAATATCGATCAAAAGGTGGAAAATTCCTACTTCTACTCTCTAGACTACCTTCAATCTGATTCCATTCTCTCTTTCCATAAAATCAATTCTTCCAAGGTTTCCTTAGGGTATCAACTTCCCTAATTCAACATTATAAATCAATTCTTATTTCAACTCCTACATTTGCTCAAACTCATACTTATTTGCTCCAGCTTTATCAATGAATCACGAAAAAGTACGGGTTTACGCACAGTCCCGGTTCACCTTAGGCATCAATGTATTAGCTTTATCAATGAAACACGAAAAAGTACAGGTTTACGCACAGTCCGAGTTAACCTTAGGCCGTATTATGCGAGCTGAGTTGAAAGAAAGATGATTCCATTATACTTTAACTGAAACCGAGATTGATGAAGAGAGACACATAACCAAATTTAGAAGGAACATCTTTCATTGAGTAAAGAGAAGGAATATACCTGATGTATTACCAATTCCCTTGACGAGAGGATTAAGTTAGGTTAGGTGTGAAATCAACATGAAATCCCCTGAAAGTTGAGATGAGTGTGCTCTGAAACTGAGTGTTGCTTTGTCTCTAGATTTTCCAATAGTCTAATCGATTCCTGACATATGCAAAACAAGTGATACTAAGTTAAGGATAATGCTAAGAAAATAGAAAATCAAATAATCTCATATCAGTCTCAAAAGCTCAAAAATACAGAAATAAAAGAAGGAAATAGTCTAAAAAATCTAGAATGAAAAGAAACAAAACAGAAAAATGCGTTAGTCAATAAGTGTTCTCCCCCATACTTACTTTACACCGTCCCGGTGTAAAAATAAACCAAAAGGAAGATATAAAAACGCATAAGAAATAAAAGTAACAAAAATAAATAGTCTTAAAGAAAATGAAAATAACTACAGCTACTCAGGGTTCTCGCTGTAGCGGTCGCCTGGTGCTTTGCGGCGGCGAGGAACACGGTAATCCACTGTCTGATCATCCTCATCATCATCAGACCGATGTCCAGCAACATCCGGTCGGCGAGTAGGTGCGGTAGGCATGGAGGCATGCTCATCACGATCGGCTGCAAGTGCACTCATACAATGGGACGCTAGGATCCTCCTCAAATCGTTCCAGATTGTCCGCTAGATCGACCTCTTTCTCCTCTCGTTCTCAACCTGCCATTCTCTGAACTGCCCATCCGTGAAGTCCGGCGAGTAATGAGGTTATCCGAGTACCTCCTCAGGAAACTCGGGAAGCAGAAAGCCAGAAAGTTGAGCGGCCGATGCTGGAGGTACGAACTTAGTGGATGTGGAAGCTCCAGCTCTCCTAGATATAGCACGCGGTGCAGTCTCCTTCTCCTTGTGCTTACCGGAGATCTCAGGAAGCGACAAATCATGTCAGAATTGCACGTTCTCTCTGTAGCTTACTGAAGTGATGTGAGGAGCTGGGAGGGTGACATACATCATCTGGGGTGTATCATCGAAAAAGAGCCACTGCTTCTTGTCTTTAAGATACCCAAATCTCGCCAAGGCAGCCGTATCGATCAGATCGATCCTCTGAACAATCTTTGTCTGCCCGAGGTCTAACCCATGGTGCATGAAGATCGGTGTCAGAAGACTACCAATTGGCTCAACCACTCCCTTCTTCGGGTCACCCCTGTATTTGCGCCTGATCAACTCGTTCGTTAAAAGATAGCCCCAGTTGATGTTCAAAGGAGGTCCTGCAACGAGAGTAGGGTCGTGGTACAGATCCGGTACCATATGAGAGATGGCGTAGTGCAAATACTCCAGCTGAGATTTGCCACACTGTCTGACTCCTCTTTTGTCAGAATCATCGACCCGATGTGCTTGGCGACTATCCTAATGACCGGATTCCTTATGTGAGTGAGCTTTGAGGCCTTACCCTGATACCCGTCACCTGACAACACATACCATAATTCATTCTTCGGAGGAAAGTTCTTTGACAGTTTATGCCCAACTGCATACTCATCAAAACCGTAAATCTGGCATAGCTCTTGAATCGTGATCATGTAGAGGACTCCTCTATACCGGTATGTCAGGTACTGTGCATAGATTGGACTGTTGAGATCGGTGCATGCTTGTAGATCACATGTCGCCAAGAACTGTCGGACTACCTCTGGATACAATGGATAGGTCTCGAAGTAGAACTTGGTCAGATTAAGATTGTCCAACAGCTGAACAACATCTTCTAGAACGCCCATCCTGTCTAGTGTCTCGCGGCAAAGGAACTTTGTCGGGATCAACGTGTTTGTCAGAAGTTGATCATAGAAGCTTTCGTGAAAGCTTTTCCAACCATCTCCCTCAGTCCTATCCTTGAACGCTGCTGTATTTCTGACAAGGGCGGGGCCATCCCTGTTAGCCACACTATCCACAAAGTATGTCTGTTCCGGCCTCGACCACAGCAAACATTTACCAAGTTGACATCGTCCATGCATATCGTCGTACTATCGCGACGACTGCTGTGCTGCATATTTGAAGATGCTCTGACCTTCTTTGTAGGTTTCCAATGATTAGAGGTTGATGTGCACACCATCTACAAATAAAGAACGTAGACACAACCAAAAAATTGAGTTTGTGATCGAGAAAATTCACAAGAATTCAATATTCTAGGTGTACAAATGATCAGTGGTTCGATTTCTTCTCTAATTAAACAATATCAACATCCAGCAATGCATCAATCGAACTACAACAAATCAAATTCAAATCTAAAAATTTCGAAATTCCCCTAAAATTCTCCTTCAACCTAACAAGCAATCTCTAATCGAATTTCAACAATCCAAACAGCAAGAGGGGGTCAAATTTATGTAAGAATGAGGCACATGCATCAGTTAATCGATGAAAATCAACAAGAAAACAAGTTCCCCATTTACCCAATTCAACCTCCAAATCAGACCAAAAATTTAAATTTAGAGGATATACCTTTGTTAATCGGTGTTATAAACCACAAAACAGATAGAGGACGAGATTTTAAGCGGATTAGGCTTTTGAATTGATGAAAATGAATGAAAAACGAGAGAGAAATCGAGGTAAATAAGGCTTGTACGGTCTTTTTTACTCCCTCCTGCGTTCTGAGCAAACGAATTCCGATTGTTCCATCTCTGGTCTGAGTTTTAGACGAATGGCTTTCCTTGAAAAGGTGACCCTTAGGGTTGTGTGGGTGCTGGAAAAGTGACATCCTGAGGGTTCTCATCGTTAGTGCTCCTATAGGAAAGGTAGTTCGGGTTCTGTTCCCTGTTCTGCCAGTTAACATAGTCGACCTCCCTTTGATCTTTAGAACCAGCCGAAACATCTTGAACCTGAGCCACTTTTGTGCTATCCTCAACCTGATTCACACTCCTCTAATTACCCGAATTTGCTCGGATAAGGATATCCAACTTCTCAACAATGTCATCGATCCTCTGAATTTCCACACTGTTTACCTTCCTAGTTCGATCATATTCCGGATAATGACTACCAGAACTTGCAGCTAGGTTGTCAATTAGAGTAAATGCTTCATCTCTAGTGTTGGTCATGAAATCCCCATTGCTGGCAACATTCAGAGATATTTTGTACTCCCACTCGATTTCATTGTAGAAAGTGTTGAGAAGTTGTTCATCCGAGTACCCATGGTGTGGACAATCTCGCTGGTACTCCTTGAAACGTTCCCATGCTTCATTCAAGGATTCCCCAGATCGTTGCTGAAATGATGAAATCTTGATCCTGAGTGCTGCAGTCTTGGATTTCGTGTAGAATTTATCAAGAAATGTTGCTCGAACCTGAGCCCACGTGGTGAGTGATCCTGGAGGTAGTGAACGCAACCACCTGGAAGCTCTGTCTGAGAGTGAGTGATGGAAGAGCTTACACTTCACATAATCAGCAGGTACACCATTAGAGCTGGTGGTCCCACATATGTCTTCGAAGTTCTCTATGTGATCAATAAGATTCTCCCCTGGAAGTCCATTGAAGACATACTGCTTGACTAACCCAATGGGCTGAGGTTTGATCTCATAATCATTCCTCTCAATAGCAGGAGGTCGAATAGCTGAGCGATTTCTATAGTGAGTGTGTGGAGTGTCCATGTCGCTTATCGCTCTGCGTTGAGCAGGCTCCCATACTCTCTTAATCTCAGTCAACACTCTCGGCAACTGATGTACCATTGTGGCCATGTCCTGCGGATCCTGTGCTTGATTTCCTAGAGGATTCATATTTCTGGCTTTTCGGTTTTCTCTTTCAACTCTCGCAAGCTCCTGGTTATCTAAGTTGAATAGGTGTTCTGAACCTTGACTTCTGGTCATACACCTGGAAAAGAACAAAAACAAACAAAAAGAAAAACGTAAGTAACAATATAGACTTGAAACTGTAAACAGAAAATCGAAAGGCAACTTTTGGTTCCCTAGCAACAGTGCCAAAAACTTGATACTACGAGTTTTAACCCTATATCCTACTGCAAGTGCACATTAAACGTAATAATACTTAGGGGTCGAATTACTCAGAGAACCAAGTTACACTCTCAATTTCTATTGAATCGCAAGCTATATCAATCGAATGAACGAAGTGAATTCTAGCAACTTTAATGTGATTGTAATCAAATAACTAAAGTAATCGGATGTCGGGTATTCATTTGGGAGTTAGAATTCTTGTCAGGAAAACTATTCAGGAACTACTCTAGTCTTATTCTCGGCTTGAACATAAATAAAGGTAAACCAACTCTCGTTGAATCTACCCCTCTATTAATAACCTAAAGGTCCTAACTCTCGTTGGTTTCAGATTACAGATAGGCTTTATCGTTTAGGTTTAATTACCCACAATCCAACCTAGCATCAACTCTCGTTGGTAGTGAAGGAATTGCTCTTCTAATCTAGTTCTAGTTCTTAACAATTTTCTGGAAAGTTAACAAGCTAAATTCATCGATTAGGTGATCAGGCTAATCTATGCATTGAACTCAAGTATTAGAAGGAGAATCATCTATTCATCAATCCTATTTTTTCCCCAATGGTGAATTCTAAAACCCTAGAATCCCTAGATCCGATATAAGATCTACTCAGTCATAAAACAACAAATTGGGCAAGTCATGATGAACTGAAACTGAAATTGCATTAACAGAAATAAAGAGGATTCATAAATTATTCTCAAGTTTGAAGAGATCTTCTTCCTAGCTTACAAACTATTAAAACTCTGTAAAATTCGTTATCTCTCAACTCAAAGATCACTCTCAAATAAAAATAAGAAAAGAGTATTTATAAGGCCAAAGACAAGAGCTGAAAATCGTGAAATTAGGTTTCTGCGAAAGGTTTTGATCGATCGATCTTTTGGATGATGAATCGATCTTCTCAGAAACCAAGTCGTTATTCAGATCGTGCGCATAATCCTTTCAGACTATTGATCGATCTATCCTTGGTAGATCGATCGGTCCTTCCTTTTGTGGAGAATGCCGGAAAATGGTTCAAACCTCTCCAAAGTCCACCTTCAAACATGATTCCAACTCTGAATGTTTTTGACCTGAAATCTCAATAAAACATAGACAAATTTCCCAAATATAACCGTAATAATGAGCTCAAAACCGATAAAATATGAGGAACATCAGATCTAAAAACAGGTACCTTTGAAGAAGTTTAGGACGACTTAAGGCATATAAATAGAGGATTCTTAAGGATGAATAAGACTCTCATGAAGAACAAAAACAGCTGATGTATGTGGAGGGTAATAATCAATCAAGGAATACTAATGAAGGAGAAAGAGGAAGAGGAGGCCGTGGAAATGGTAAAGGTAGAGATCAAAATAATGAAGATTTCGACATGTCTAATGTGATATGTTATCGATGTGAAAACTATGGACATTATACCTTAAAATTTCTGGATTGACTCCTCAAGTTACAAGAAACTCAAGAAGAAAAAGGCTATAACCAAGATACTCAAGAAGCCGATGAAATTTTTTTTCATGAGATTATTTTCTTAAATGAAGAAAATATCTTACCAAGCAAGTTCGAGACAATCATCAATGAAGAAAACACTTGGTATCTTGATAATGGAGCGAGTAATCATATGACGGGAGATAAACGATACTTTACTAAGATTGATGAATCAATTATAGGAAATGTGAGGTTTGGTGATGATTCTTGGATTGATATTAAAGGAAAAGGATTGATTTATCTTATGGACAAAACAAGTGAGGAGAAATTTGTTAGCAATGTTTATTACATTATGGGTCTCAAAAGTAATATTATTAGTATTGGACAAGCAACTGAATCCGGTTGTGATAAAAGGATTAGAGGAGAGTATTTGACAATGTATGATTGTGAAGGAAAGTTAGTTGTCAAGACAAAGAAATCTCCAAATCGACTCTATAAAGTTCAAATGGATATAAAAGGTTTAGATGTTCATCTATATAGAAAAAGTATTTCAAGCAAGTGGCATGCAATGTTAGGACATTTTAATGTTGATACAATATCACATATGGCTTCTAAGGAGATTGTGAGAGGACTCCCCAAGACTGAAATCGAGAAGAAAATAGGCGGATCTTTTCTACTCGGAAAACAAGCTAGACAAGTCTTTCCAAAATGTAGCTCTTATCGTTCGGATAAGATTTTGGAACTTGTTCATGGTGACCTTTGTGGACCAATTTCACCAAAAGTGATTTCTGGAAATTAGTATGTTTTTGCTCTCATTGATGATCACTCAAGGTACATGTGGACTATCTTAATGAAAGAAAAGAGTGAGGCGTTTAAGAAGTCTAAAAATTTCAAAACTGTGGTTGAGAAGGAATCTAGTGCAAGGATTAAAGTTTTAAAACTGATCGAGGAGAATTTTTGTCACAAGATTAAGATTTATTGTATAGATATGGGAATAAAACGTCATCTTACCGCACCATATACGCCTCAACAAAATGGAAGTTTTGAAAGACGTAATAGGATATTGATGGAAATGTCGAGGAGTATGTTAAAGCATATGCACATGCCCAACTCTATTTGGGGAGAAGTGATAAGACACTCAACATATCTTTTGAATAGAATAGCTATAAGAGCTATTAAAGACCAAACACCACATGAAATGTTTAGAGGAAGAAAACCAAAGATTGATCACCTTCGTATTTTTGAATGCATCGGACATGCAAAAGTTGATGCTCAATTCTTGAAGAAACTTGATGATAGATCACGTTTACTCGTTCATCTTGGAAAACCCGGATTTAAACCTTATCGCTTACTTGATACATCATCTAAAAAGATTGTGGTTAGTAGAAATGTGGTGTTTGATGAATCAAAAGGTTGGAAATGGAATCATAAAGTTTTGGAGGAAAATAACAAGGAAATGTTGAGGGAAACTTTGAGATGATTATAAATACTAATTTCAATTCACTCAATGAGACAAATGATGATGAAGGATCTGATAATGACAAAGAGAAAGTCGACCAAAACAGAGGAGAGGTTGATCAAAGCAAAGAGAAAGATGGTGATGGTTCAACTAGTGATGACATTGTTTTGCGTTGATCTCAATGACAAAAATTCACACCTAAACACCTTGAAGATTATATCATACTCTTTGAAGAATAAGGAGAAAAATTATTGGTTGTAATCAATGAATAACCATGGTATTATAATGATGCAAAAGACGATAGAGAAGGGATTGAAGCTTGTGATGCTAATATTTGTTCGATTCTAAAGAACAAGACATGAGATCTTGTTGATCTTCCAGCTGGTGTGAAACCAATATGATTGAAGTGGATCTTTACAATCAAAAGAAACTCTGATGGAAGCATAAACAAGTACAAGGAAAGACTTGTTGCAAAAGGTAATGTGCAAAAATATGAAATCGATTATGAAGAAGTTTTTGCACCGGTGGCAAGGATAAAGACTGTTTGATTTATCATTGCATCTGCAGCCTCAAAAGGATGGGAGATACATCATCTTGATGTAGAGAATGCATTTCTTCATGGATACTTAAAAGAAGATGTTTATGTAGCTCAACTGGAAGGTTTGATTGCCAAAGAAAGTGAGAACAAGGTTTGCAAGTTGAATAAAGCTCTTTACGGATCAAAGCAAGCTCCTAGTGCTTGGAATCATAAGTTGGATTAGAGTCTAAAAGAGTTGGGCTTTGAGAAGCGTATCAAAGAATCGTCTTTGTACCGTAAACAACAAGAAGATTAAAGTCTACCTCACGCACATATGCTTATATGGTTAGATCAAGAAGATCAAATCGATTATCCACACGTGAAAATGCAGTTGGGTCTTTCGTTTGGTTAGATAATTCAGAGAGATAATATTATTTATATCATATGGGGTAGGAATTTTAGGTATTTGATCTAACCATATAAGCATATGTGCGTGAGGTAGACCTCTTTTTTGGAACTCAATTGTGTATAGCACTGTAGCAAAGAATTTAAAAACTTAATTAAGAGAAAAATTGGGTTTAGTAGAAGATGTAAACTATTCTAAGTTTGTATACATGCGTTGGAGATGACCCGTTTCTTCTTCTTCTTCCAATTCTTTCTCACCTTCCTCTGTCACCTTCGTTTCTTCTTCTTCCGAAACTTCCTCAACCTCCACGTCATCTTCCTCTCCTGTATGCATTTCTTTTTCTTCCATTTCTCCCTATTCTTCTATCTCTTGCGATTCAGACTCTTCTTCTTTCTTTTCTTTCTCTTCCTCTCTCGCTTGCGATTCCGACTCTTCCTCTCCATTTTCTTCCTCTTCCTCTGTCGCTCCTCCTTTTCCTTCCAATTCTTCTTCTCCCTGCTCTTCCTCTTCCTTTGTCGCTCATACTTTTCCTTCCAATTCTTCTTAGTCAACTTTTTCAAGGTGAACCGACTTCTTCTTAACAATAAGGTTAGGACAACATCCCTTCTTCCTCGCCGCGTTCTTCGTTCTAGACATTCCGTTGAGATTCTCCTTGATAATACTCTGATTTCGAGAGAGAAAGGAATTGGAATCACCAAAAAGAAAGGATATTCCGTTGGTTTGAGAGGTTTAAATTAGGGTATGGGTTAATTCCTATCGTTTACGACTCTAACCGGTTCAATTACAAAGAAATTTGGTCAGACCGGTTATACTCTTGTTTATGTACAGTTTATTGATTTCGATCCAAATTAACTGTTGGTAATGGATTTGGGTCCCAAAAACTTGGTTGGGTTTAAATGCGGACACAAAAGTAAAAAACCATCATCCAATTTTATTAAATGATTTTTTTTAATTCAGAAAAATGTAGGAGGAGTAGTTATTCTCAAAATCCTGCAACCAAGAGCCCTTACGCAATTGATTCGCCTTAGATGTTGGGCGGCGAAAAGCACCGGAGTAGCAGACATACCGACCTTTTTCCTAACTAACTAGATTCTCGTCTGGTCGACGAGACTTGGCCGCAGATCGGAAGACATAAAACGTCGGCGGTAGAGATCGGTAAGGACTGACGGATTCACAGCTTCAAAACTCAAGAAGTTCTTTTTCCCTGTTATATAATGGTCTCGCTTGAGGTGGTTGTTGCAAGATAAGGTTTCGTCAGTGGAACAACGAAAAGACATGCACAAACAGAGCAACAACGGTGTGGTTCTGGAGGGAGAAGCTGGCGACATCCTCCTCTCCGATGTGAGAAACCAGTGATAGAAGCAAGTCTCTAGAGCGGCGATAAAAGCAGAAAAGAAAAGAAAAGAAAATAGCATAAAGAGAGAAGAAGAGATTTAGCGAGAGGAGAAAGTTGGCGCCAGCGACTAGAGTCACCGCCGATGATGAAGAGGAGAGAGCTTAACTTGGCCTTGATAATATCGCTTGGGAGAAAAACAACTTTTCTCTAGCCAAGATCACACTTAACTTCCGTTAAGAATAGATACGTCATTGTTCCAAACTTTTTGAAAGACTATCTTAACAAAAAACTACTATTTAATATTCTGTTAATTCTAATAAACAATTATGAAGCAAAAGCATATTAGACAAGAACTGAGGTAGGAAGCTTTGACACCTCCATACAAAGCAGCAAGTTTCACTTAATTGATCCATTTCTCGTTGTTCATATATTATTAATTCTTTTAATTACTTCAATTGGCTTTCGCGGTCACAACACAGAACCCATAATGTTTTGTTTGGGTTGAAATTAATAAATGAATGTTTTGGAGCTATAAAAAGAACGAAAGAATATGAAATGTGTTATATATAGAAGCAATTTGTTGTTAATGATAACGAATGATATCAGCATTCTTGTCGAACATTACTTGCGACTGTTCGAGCCCAGAATTTGATTTGAGCTTTCATGTCTTTCCTAGATTCCTTTGGAACCCAAACCGGAATCGGCTGTCCCACCACCGCCGCAGACCGGCTTTTTGCGGCGGCGCGTGGGACTGGGACCCTCCTCTGTTTTTCTCCTTCTTCTTCAGTGTCCAAATCTTTCAGCTTTAGAATCTCCTTCGTCTCGAGGCTGCTTAACGTCTTACGCAGCGTTTTACGATTTGAGCTGCTTTCTGATTTCACGATCATTTCTTGAATGGCTTCTTCTGATCTCGAGATTCTCGGCGGTCTGTGCCTTGGAATACCTAAAACCTGCACAGAGAGTTTCTGATCAAATTCAAAGTCTCAACAACAAACGATTACTCAGATCATCCAGGAATAAGAGTGATTACCCTTTGAGAATTCTGTTTCGTTGGAGTAAATCCAGAAGAAGAGCTAGCAATGGCTTCACGGATTAAGAATCCCATTCTAGAATCATCACTCTCCTGATCTTGAAACTCATTTCCATCGTCTTCTCTTCCTATGTAACTCGGTAATGTCTGAGTTCTCTGCAAACTCCCTCCCATCGGGACGTTACTATTACAACTAGTACGTGTTGTGTTCTTTCTAGATACTTGTGTGATTCCCTTCTCCCGAACTACATGTTCCTTCTTCTGCAAGTAAGTTCTTCGTGCTTGAGCCCTAATCTTCTCAGACAACTGCCTTCTCATCTTATTTATCTTCTCAGGCTTGCCTTCACCTTCTGGCGGTAGAACCGAGTCTCCACCAGTAGAAGCTTCTTGAAGCTTATCTCCCAAATCCGAATCTTCTTTTTTCAGGAATTCCGGTTTGGAACAAGTTGGAGAAGAAGAAGATGAAGAGGAAGGAGTAAAAGGGTAAGGATCTGAATGACAGTACCTTAAGATTCTTGATTTTCTGTCAAGTAGGTTATCAAAGAACCAGAAATCTTCGAGAAGATCATCAATGGCTTCAATTTGTTCCAATTCTTGATGATCATTCGAACTAGAATCCATTTTTAGTTCAGACAAGAGATAACAAAAAGAGATAAGTTTCTATGCTTCTTCGTCTTCTTCTTTTGTTGGGTTTGTATATGAAGCATAGATTCTAGAGACTTATTAGTAGGTGCCCATGTGGGCAACCATTCAGCACTTATTTTCTTTTTCTTTTTAATTTTCTTTCTTATGTTTTGTGTGGAGTCAATGTTTTTGTTTTGTTATATAAATGATAGTAGTATTTTCATAGAAAAAAAGGAATTAAATTGAGAACTATTCCGAATATGTAAGACTCTTTCATTCTCAAGCATTCCAATTAAATATTTTACCTTCCAAGGGAAAATATCAAAGCCACTCATTGTTTTCTTGGCACAAACTAATTTACATGGTCTCAAAAATTGATAAGGGAAATGTGTTTATTTTGCTGGAAAAGGAAAACCAATGATCAAGTATCTAAGTGGATAATCAAATTGAAATTATGTAACAAATTTAAAACATTTCTGGCAACAACTAAGAAAAATAAGGTTTCAACAAAAGGTATGATTGCTAATAAACGGCATAATAAGCCCTGTCATGACAGTCAACACGCCATGTGATTCTTAAACTAATATGTAAACAAATTGGTTCGCTATATTATTAAAATATTACACTTTTGCTTTTATTAATATTATTTCTTATCCATCGCCTCCTACGCGACAGCTAAGAATTATAGTAACCTAATAAATACAAAGATTTTGATAAATAAATAAAATACAATGTAATGTAAAAGCATTAAATCTCGAGCTCTGAACCTGTGTTGTTATCCAATCATAGTATGACATTGCATATACTATGATTATTATTATGTTCATTAGCCATAATTTCTTTATTAGGTGACATGTGGCCATGTCTAATCTGTGAGTTTAGCTGCGTACCTGATGACATGTCTGACAATGAATGCTAATCACATTACAATCATCTCAAAACAAAGATAAGTATTTCACAGCTTACTAATTTTCTTATCCATACCTGATTGAATATGTTACCAATCTGTTAAATAGCAAATTAACCACTTGATTTGAGTTACAAAAGATCAAAAAGGCTTCATCTCAGTTGCAATCAAGCGTATGAGAGAACCAAGGCAGAATCTATCATATTTACAATGTAAAGTGCAGTCATCTTCACTACTTACCGGAACCAATATTCCATCTTTGAAAACGAATAATGGTTCAACACCTGAGTATGCATTTGATTTATCTAAGCTCCCTTCCTCTTTAGCAGAATGACTGCAACATTCAACTGACGCAAAAATATTACCGGATAAGCTTTTGCAAGAACACACTTCCTTCTCTAGATACTCACCATGTTCTTCAACCTTTGCTTCCTGCGTAGTCTCATTGCTTTTTGCAGAGATGAACTTTCTAACAGCCGCGATAAGTTCCACAGATAATGACGACAATGCATCATGTATACCCTCTGTTGTCATGGAACTCCTACCAAGTCTCAATTCACGTGTAACTAATTTATGCATCGAATCTTGGAGGATGAAAGCACACTTGGAGCAGCAACGGTACAAACACACCAAACTAGGGTCATCCAGAGGATTGATTGTTATAATTGTTTCACCTTTTCTAACTGGCTCAGGCATGTTGTTTGCAGATTCTACGCCATAAACTCCGTCCCAAGCTTTACCATCATTTGAGTCAGCTGATCTGTGGAGATCTTCCAGGGAGATAGAATTGGATTTTCCAGCTCCATTAGGATTGGTTAGGGAACTAAGTTCCCCTCGCAAAGCTATTGTTGTTGCTGTAGTTTCTACCTCACATGATCCATGGTGAGTTTCATTCTGTACATGGTCAGCTGCAGGAGAGTTAAGATCAAGAAGAACAGCCTGCCGAAAGGAGCTCACTCCTGAATCCTCAATCATCATTTCAGAATTCGATATAACATCACCATTCTCTTTGACCAAAGTTAAGCCATCCGTACTATGGGATGTAAGAGGTCCAGTACCTTCAATAATAGGTTCCCGATTTGTTTCGATATGAATATTTGCAATCTCTACAATTGGCAGATGATTGTTGGTAATTGATGCTATTGGGTCTGGACAAGTTATGTTTGGGGTATCTTCTTTCTGGTCTTCTTCTGACCCTTTCGATGGATCAGACTTTCCATGCTCAGTTCGCTCATTCCTCACTAATGGATTGACAACAGAACAGGACAATGGGATGGTCGATGCTGTTTGAGCGGTGGATTCAAAACTGTAAACAATGACGTCATGTATGTGTTAGAACAAACATACATAAGAAGAAGAAGTTATGTATGTGTGTTAGATCAAATATACGTAGAGCAAAATATTTTAAGCCATACCTTCGCATTGCATATACCCAAC
>JAKUCM010009125.1:0-25455 GCA_023374145.1 Lepidium sativum | reverse complement strand
AAAGGAATTACGGAAACATAAGCATAATATAACTGAGACATATTACCAGGATACTACTAACATTTCGTTTAGTCAATGTGTATTTTGGCACAAATAAATAAATTTATGTAAAAAATTTAAATTTTTTATATTGAACTTGGAAAAATACCAGATTCCTAAGTTTATGCAGAATCACAATATTCCTATTAAAAAAACAAATTATGAAGAAAAGTTTTTAACTACTAATCGCCGAAGAGAATGAGTGGGATAAATACTCACTTTTTCTCAACTTAAAAATCTCGAATCTTGCACATTCTAAGATCGAGTCCCCCTGCTTGCATTTACAAGAACTTGGTTAATGGGCCGATCATTTGTGGTCCAATGTTGACAAAAAAAAATTTTGAATTTTGCAGCTGACTCAAGCGACGACTCTAACACCTCAAAGAGTGTTAGTACCAATTTTTAAACATATTGTTTTACTGTAATGTTGAATGCTGAGATAGTTAGCACCAATAAGAGTAAAAGAAAATAATTGATTCGAATGCGCAATGTATTAAAAATGTATCTCACTCTATTATTTAATAATATAATTGTAATTTTAAGTTTCAAGAGTGTCACCATCTAAGTTGCCCTAATTTAAAAAAATGTAGATCTCACATTTAAAAGTATTTTTTCTGTCAAAAGTAAGCCATTTTCTAAAGTGTATACATATAGCCGACAAAACTTTACAGAACTATTACATGTTTTATAATGATTAATTCGTAGTTGACACCAAAAGAAAATGATTAATTGGTAAAAGATACGAAAATTTGAGGAAGTCTTTAAACTAGATCCGTCGAACGTGCACTAACAGTGAGGATGGCAACATTGTGTCGCCAAATCAAATGAACCAAAGTAAAACTTTGTTTGGGTTTATTAAGTGAAGTAAATTCTATTATAGAAAAAACACACCAGCATATATATGAATTTTAAAAATAAGTTTAAACCGCAAATGACTTTTAGCCTAGTGTCCGGCGGTAAGTCCACTTAAGCCAACTTATTTACATAACCAGGGATCGATTTCCCTCGCTTACATTATGTAAGAATTCGGTTACTAGATCAGCCAATTGTGACCTAAAACATACGGATACCAATAAAACTTTTTGATCTATTCTGTTTCTTTTCTAAATAATATATTAGCTAAATGATGTTGTCTTGCAACACAACCTCTAAGATTACTCACTCGTAAGTCGTAAGATATCGCCGTAAGAACACAACATATGACTATTGTAAGAAATGAGAAGAAATGTTGGTTGTATTTTAGTTAATTGGATTTGAATCGGGCTAAGTTTTTTTACCCATTACAACATCTCTATATATATCTAATTCAAAGTAGCATTACATGATTCATATATGTCATAACTAATGAAACATCAACATCCAACTATTCAGTGGAACATAGACATACTTATGTGTAGTTGTCTATTATTTTGATTATTAACTTTAATTTTTTATATAAATTTTTTGACTAATAATTCATCGTTATAAGACATGAACATGCAAATAGATACGAAGAATAGTGTTTATATATGGTCAATTTTGTATCCACTTAAATCTTCTATAATACAGAAAGCTACAACTTAATCTTCTCCACCTACAATTCTTGGGAACCGCAAATTATGATTGGAGCTGGTATACAGATAAGTCCTTATATAAAAAGCTATAAAAAGAATATATCATTTTTGATAATAACAAAAATAATACAAGAATTGATCAAATTAAAAACATTTACAATTTAAACCTCTAATATTTTGATTACAAATATGTTGAAAATGGCTTCTACTTTGCCAATTTCAGAAAAGTAACATAATTTTTTTTCTAAACCAATTAAATAAACTTTGGTTAAGAGGCAGTACTATTGTGCAAAACACAATTTGGAATACTTTTGTTCATGGCTTTTTTTTTTGGTTTAATGGTAAAGCAAAACAGTGATTAAGCAAATGTGACCTCCATAGAGCTAGTTCATGAAAGAGAGACGAATCCATGAAGATAATGCCATAGACACCAATAAACTAATGTTGTCATCTTCCGACATTTTGTTCATGACTTTGTTATAGTTAGTATGCATGATTCACACATTTGTAAGTAACATTAGTTCAAAATATTTACTATAAGTTATATGTCGAGCAGTTTTCTATAAGTTAATAGAATACGAAAAATAATTTTAGCAAAAGAAAAATAAAATAATAATCGGTAGTATAAATCTCAATGACCAAAGTTATCAAAAACTTTTTAGAGTATTCGTGTACCTATATTTGATTATGTGTTCGACGTGAATATTAGTATGTATCAACTCTCAATCGTACAATTAAAAATATATGATGGCTTTTTTGTTTTTTTTTGTCAACGGTAAATTATATTGAGGCACAACTGACCAGTCCAATAGCAAAATTCCTATATAATGTAGGTGGGATGACTCGATCTCTGGTTATTTTATTTTTTATAAAATATTTTATCGTTCCGATTAGGTTTTTAGTCAGATAATTCCAGAAAGAGTAGGACTAAGTTATGTTATTTTTTCTGAAACATCGATCTGAAATAGAAAAACTTTGCTACACATTACATTCATAAATTATTGGTCTAATCTTTGTAATCGTTTTTATTTTTCTCATATGATACAAATACAAACTCAGCTGCTCTTGGCTCTCGGTAAACTTTTTTTTAATTAAGACTCTTTACAAAAGAAATTGAACAAAAACATTCCTCCACACTTCCAGTCAGTTATTATTATTCACAATTTTATCTTCTATTTCTACAAAAAAAAAATATAAATCAAAACTATGAAATCAAAAATAATATGCAATATAATATATCAAACTGAAACCTTTGTATCAAAAAATCCAAATGTAAGCTTCCGATAGCAATTGATTTTGTTGCTTTGAAAAGTAAAAAATTTGTAAAAAATTTAAACTGATAAATCATACTTTAGAAGAAAAAAAAACTACAATATGATTGGTTTAAATTAAATTTCTTACAAAAAATTTTGTTTATCAAAACAACAAAAACAATTATGAGTCCTATATTCTCAAAATTTTGAAAATATAATATATGTGACCTTATAAAATATTACATATACTATTTTTTTATTATGTTGTTCATATTTGCATTTTTCAATTTAGACATGAAAATTTAGATTAATTATTTTATATATTTATATTTCTCAAAAACAAAAGATGTGGTTGATCGAAAATTGTCTTAACCGTCATTAATATTATTCTTTGTTGAAAATACATAATAATTTGAATTAATGTTCTTACCACACATATATGATATGCAAATTAACTAAACTCAATTAAATTAAGTCATTTATAAAATTAAATCTTTATTAATTTATAAAACCATGCATATATATCAACTAAATTTATAACAAAGTAACAAATTAATTTTGAAGTTATTTTAAACTTAATTAAGTTTCTCATCATGCGGAGTTTATTTATAAAGCCCTCAAACCTGTCCATAAGTAACCCATCTCTTCTAAAACTTCCAACACCTGAGAAGGAGAAACATAACTCCTAAGAATAATACCAAAACAAACACTCATTTTTCTTTCTTTTTTCTCAAAAACACTAAAAAAACGTCATAGTGTCGACATGGGTCATTGCCAAGAAGACCAGCTAGTGACCACGATCTGCGATCTGTACGAAAAGATCTCGAAGCTCGAGACTTTGAAGCCTTGTGAAGATGTTGACACTCTCTTCAAGAAGCTCGTGTCCACATGCATACCACCAAACCCTAACATCGACGTCACCAATATGAGTGAAAACATCCAAAAGATGAGATCAAACCTCATCAAAATCTGTGGAGAAGCTGAAGGTTACTTAGAACATCACTTCTCTTCAATCTTAACCTCTTTTGATGACAATCCACTTCATCACTTATACCTTTTCCCTTACTACAACAACTATCTCAAACTAAGCAAGCTTGAGTTCGATCTCCTCGAACAGAACTTATATGGTTCTGTTCCAAAGACTGTAGCTTTCATTGGCTCTGGTCCTCTTCCTCTTACTTCTGTTGTTCTTGCTTCTAACCATCTCAAAGACTCAATCTTTCACAACTTTGACATCGACCCATCAGCAAATTCTGTTGCATCTCGTCTTGTTTCATCTGATCCTGATCTCTCTCAACGTATGTTCTTCCACACCGTTGATGTAATGGATGTGACTGATAGCTTGAAGGAATTCGACGTTGTGTTTTTGGCTGCTCTTGTTGGTATGGATAAACAAGAGAAAGTTAAAGTGATTGAGCATCTTGAGAAACACATGTCTCCTGGTGCTTTACTCATGTTGAGAAGTGCTCATGGACCTAGAGCTTTTCTCTATCCAATCGTTGAGCCTTGTGATCTCCAAGGTTTTCAAGTGTTATCGATTTATCATCCAACTGATGAAGTTATCAACTCCATTGTAATCTCGAGAAAGCTAGGTGGAGAAGATACAGGTAATGGTATTGTTGTTATGATCACATAGATCAAGCTTCTGATCTCACATGTAACTGTTCAAAGATACATGTGATTATGAACAACAATAAGAAGAATATTATCGAGGAATTTGCAGGAACTACTGAGGAACAACGTTCTTAGAAAATTACTGTTTGATTACAGTTTTATTGATCTATCTTTTTATCTTAATTACGATAAATTCTGGTTGTTTCTTTCTTATTTTATCGTCTCATAATTGTTCTGTTTCTTACCATCTGATTTGAAATTGACAATGACTTCTTCTTTTGTTTGGATTCTCTACAAAGTCTATTGCAATTTGCGAAGGGTCAATCAAAATCAGATTCTGTGAGAGGAGGCTTAAGCTTTGTCCATGTACAACAGAACTTGATTGTTCTTGTCGGAATAAAAACAAAGATAACCAATAAGGTCCCATTACGATAACGATACGATTGGACCAAAATTCTTGCCATTAGTTAGTGTTCAAAGAGCAGATTTTGTTTAATTATTTATATACTAAAGTAGAAGATCTGATTCTAAAGGATATGATTCGTCTCTCTTGTGTCGTCTATGAAAATAGAAAACACAATTGTTTCTAATTTAAGTTCCAAAACTTGGATTCTAAATCCACAAAAGGAAACTCTCCTATATATGCAACATTGGTTGAAATGAAAACTGACAATACCTTAGCTTTCTCAGAGTTATATTAGTTGATAGTTTTCAAGTTTAATCAAATCGAAAACCTGAAGCAACATCACGAATTTAGCATTCTTTGTTTGAAAGAAACCAGAACAAGTCTGCTTCATAATCATTGAAAAATAGCTTACTTTGTCTGCAAAATCTTTACCATGTATGCTGCGAAAGAGATCCATCTTCTAAGTTACTGTTTTAGGCAGTATCTTAATCTTAGTTTGTCTAGAACCTCTACATACTCCTTTGGAGTTGCATCATTGCAGAAAACATCCTCCCATATCTTCAGAAGCTCTGCTCCCAAAATAAATAAACGATCACATCACATGTATATATACATGAGTAGATTGAAGATTGTTGACATTATCAAAGCGATAAAGGGATTACCGTTTTTCTCGGTCGATGTAAAGCACATGATGAGCATGTTGAATCTAGGAACCTTTGTTAAGTTTTCAAGGTATTTAACACCCAAATCCATATCTTCACTGTAGTACACGAAAAAGTAACTATAAGTACCAATTTTTACCAGTGTTTTTGGTGAACTCAGAATGAAGATGGTTGATTTACTCACGTGAAGAATGAGGCTACACATTTGATTATGTCAACCAGCACTGGAGAAGTTAAGGCGTTCTTGAAAATCTGAGGTAAAGAGCTCGGAGATATAACCTGATACAGTTACAAACCTGATGAGTGGCCACTAGTATATGGGGGATTGAATACACTAGTTTTTGCAGGTGTTATTATAAACCTTCAACAATTGGGTTTGTAATGCAAGGTCGCCAGAAAAACTCCGCCAAGAGTTCTCAAACTCATAAGCAGATCTTGGGGCTTTAATGTTTTTAGAAACTTCAGCCACTGCAAGTGACGCAGCATGAGCAGCAAGCTCTTGCACTGATGGTTTAAGTTCCAGATTTTTAGAAACCTGATTTCCCTGTAAAATTAGGAAGGGACAATCGTCGTAGTATCAGGGTGGATTTTGTTGTACGACGTTAACCTTTATAACACCACTTAGATCGCAAATACTCACTCACCTGTCCAGAAGTCTGAGTACCATTTCTATCAAGGGACCGCACCACCTTCTCATGACTTTTGCTTCCAGTAGTCACTTTTTTGCTGTCTAGACTTTCCCTGATAGCTGAAGTTTTCTTGGAACTTTCTTTGTTTTTATTCTAAATATACCAAAAAAAGAAAAACGTTTGCAACTTCCTCAGCCAAGCTCTCAAAACTTCCATACGGGTTATTCAAAAGCAAGATCTTTTATGTGAGTTCAAATTTCATAAGAACTCTACTCGTGACACTAATTCTACTCCAACCTTAAGATGTGCATTTTTTAGCTTAATATATATCAAATAAAATATACTTTGGTATACATACCTCAGGTGGTACATTTTCTATGAGCTTTTTCCCTGAACTTTCCTTGCCATTTGAAACCAGCCGAACCATATCAGTGTTTGTTTTGGCCACTGAGGTCACTGGTTTCAATTTAACTTCTGTATCTGGAATTTCTTTTTTCTTATTTAAACCTGCTGTTTTGAGCAATTCTTGCGCAGTGCTTTGCATCGCTCCAGTGGCTTTCTCAATGATTTCCTGTTCAGAATTTAGAACGTTTTATCTTTTTTCATATAAAATTTATCTTGCAAAGAAACAGCAAAGGAGCATATCGATATATTACTTTCTCGAGTAAAGATTTGATGTCAGCATATTGCTTCTTCAGTTCCTGGCTCTGAGGCTCTAATCTTAAAGCAAACTCAGCATCTGTGATTAATTTGAAAGTACTTATATATGCAGCAACATGTAATAAATAAACTATATGTATCTTAAAATAACTGAATGAATATATGGTTAAGTGGGATACCTTCCTTGGCTTCTTTTAGTATGCCAAGTTCTTTTCTTGCTGTTGCTCGGCGTGAGTATGCTTTTATGTATCTATCATCAAGATTTAAGGCTTCTGTGCAGTCTACCTCAGCCTCTCGATATCTTAAATAAATACACATGTATAAAGTTAGAAAAAAGCTTTGAGATTATCAGGAGATGGAAGACAAGTAGACACTCAAGTGTCACAGTCATGAATGAGAGAAACCAATAAAAAAAAGAATGGGTTAACCTTCTGATTTTAAGGTAAGCCATTGCCCGATTGGCATAAGCCACAGCATTTGGTGATAAAGCGATGCTTCTAGAGTAACAATCGATTGCCTCATTGAACTTCTTCTTCTTGAAATAATCATTACCCTGTATTTTGAAGGAGATCCATTATAAAGATAACATCAAGCGGATATCACATGCTTAGAAGAAGTAAAAAGGAAACATAGCATTAAGAGAAGTACCTGTTCCTTCTCTGAATTAGCATCTAATTGACTTTCTCCATCCACGAAACTACTTGACAAATCACCATACTTATTTACAAAGTCATATTGCCCTGAACCACTAGGTCTGAATATCTCACTACTCTGGAAAATTCAAAACAAGAAATTTCATAAGGGATATGACTACTTCTGAAGTTTTCCAAGATATATTTTACAAATGAACGAACCTGTTCTATTGAAGTAGTAGGTTGCTGCTTGATCTTCTTGTCTTTATCCTTCAATGAAAGTTCCCAATCCTGCAAGTCATTCAAAAATCCCTGGAAAACAAATTCGAACCCAATGCAAGTAAACATCTAATTTGTATTTTAACCTATACATACAATGAAAAAGGTAGGCATCAAGTTCAGTACATCTCGTTTTACTAACAATCTCCATGAAAATTAGATAACTACGCTGGAAATAAGAAGCACAAATAGTTTCGATTTTCTTCCTCCTAATTCTCAACACAACAGAAATTTTAGGCCGATGAAAAGATGAATAAAGTAAAAACGTTTACCTGAGTTTGATCACGGCCGTGTTTGCTCGGTGACCTAGCCATACAGAGATTTTCCGGCGAGGAGACAGTCGACGGGAAAGAGCAAGAAGATTCTGGAAGATTAAGAATGAGACAGAGCTTTCAATTTTGAATTTGACTGGACTTGGGCTTAATGATATTTGGATGAGTTCGGGTCAAATCGGTAAATATTGTTATTCGGAATTTCGGTTCCGGTCAGGCTATAATCGGGTTGAACCGGTAAAAATAATATTATTATAACGTGTTCGGGTCAGGTCTATAAACGGGTAAAACCGGTATACTACCCGGTCGGACCCAAATTTACATTTGTTTCTTGACGAGAAGGAAATCGCAGAAGTTCTTTTAGTGAAGCGAACAAACCAAAAACAGATCTTGAAGAACAAATCGCTGAAGCTTACTCGAATTTTTCTACAAGATGACTGTAAGTCGGATTAATCTGAGATCTTCTTTGATCTTACTATGTTTGACTCTGATTCATCTGGGTTTGGATTTCGACGATGATTTCTCTTCTTATTTTTGTCTGAACAGTTCACTATTCCCATCGAGAACGGAGATTCCGTGAAGCTCGCAGAAGCAGAATCTCAAAGAACACTGTAAACTCTCTCTCACCCTATTATTCTTTGGATTCTCGAATTTTGAGATGATTAGGGAATCGATTTTCAATTTTTAGGGGTTATATTGAAATTTTTGTTTAGGTACCCATATGTTACTGGAACCTCGATTGTTGCTATCAAGTACAAAGATGGGGTTTTGATGGCTTCTGATATGGGAGGTATGTTACGCTTTGCAATGTCTTATGGGTGATTTGCACTTATAGTTCCTCGCTTATCTCGTAGAGTAATTGAATTTAGTCTTGGTTTCATGTATGCTTAGCATTTTTCTTAATTCTCTGCAATGTTTATACCTGGCTATATATCAAACTGGATGAATTGTAGCCAGAATGTTTAGATTTTTCATATTTGATGCGCTTATTGCTTACTGTGTTTTTTTTTTGTTTTCCTTCTCTTGGTATTGATTTGAACTAAATCAGATTTGTAGTGATCAGTATGCATCCTGAATGAAGTTTAGAAACTTTAATTGACATCAACTTTGTTTTCTTAGTACGTACTAGTTAGTCTCACATATGCTCTTGTGCGTACATACATCCATTAACAGTTAGCAATCAGGTTCTTTGGAGTTCTAGCTTAATACTCCTTGTAATCTCTGTTCCGTTAGTGTCTACTAAGCCGCATTTGTAGTTTGGTTCGTATCTTTGTTCCAGTTTTTTCAGCTGTGACTGTATTTTTCTAGCCAGCTTGGGAGACTCAGAAATAATTATGATGAAACTGCGTGCTCGCTTTTAGTGAATCTGCTTTCTTGTAACATTAGTTCATATTCTTCATGCCTTTGTTTGCCTATTTTCGTTTTTTTCTCTTCTTAATATAAAATGATACTGTTGCTTTAACTCACCTTCATACTGTTGTGAAATTGCAGGTTCATATGGATCCACCCTAAGATACAAAAACATTGAAAGGATGAAAGCTATTGGAAAGCATTCTCTTTTGGGCGCCAGCGGAGAAATTAGTGACTTTCAGGAGATTCTCCGTTATCTTGATGAACTCATGTAAGAATCCGGTTGATCCAATTTTTGTTTTTTAAATCGTTCCTAGTCAATTCTCATGCCTCACAAGCCATCACTTTGACACAGCCTGAATGATAACATGTGGGATGATGGCAATTCTTTGGGTCCGAAAGAGATTCACAACTACTTGACCCGTGTGATGTATAATCGTCGCAACAAGTTTAACCCTCTGTGGAACACTCTCATCCTTGGAGGTGTCAAAAACGGGGGAAAGCTACCTCGGGATGGTACGTCTCACACTTTCCTTTTGCATATAATTTCTTATGAATGTATGTACTGATTTGTATATATTTGATTCTCTGTAGGTGTCAATGATTGGTGTCAGTTTCGAAGATGACCATGTGGCCACGGGATTTGGAAACCATCTGGCTAGGCCAATTCTCCGTGACGAGTGGCGTGCAGACATGAGTTTTGAAGAAGGTGTCAAGCTGCTCGAGAAGTGCATGAGAGTGCTTCTTTACCGCGACCGATCTGCTATTAACAAGCTTCAGGTTTGTCTCTAATAGCAAGTTTTGGTTACCGTTCATGGCCAAGAGCTTCATTAAATTTGGTTGATGGTCTTTGTTTGGAATGTAATAACGGAAACTATGAAAAACTGTGTAGATCGCAAAGATCACGGAAGAAGGCGTGACAGTCTCACAGCCATATGCATTGAAAACTTTCTGGGAATTTTCGTCATTCCACAACCCAAGTGCTGGAGCTGAAGGCACATGGTAAGAAACTAGGCAACATGAAAGAAGCTGCTGTTAAACGCTTTGTACTGTGGTTTCTTCATAACATTCTCTTCGTTTAATATTGTTTTCGTATTTTATGTTTAGACTTGTGGAGTAAAACAAATGGAACTTCAATCTTGCCAAATTATATCTTAATTTGTGTTGACTAAGAAAATTTATCCTCTGTGAAAGTCAACTTTAACTCCATGTTAAATCATGGTTTAGTAAAATGCACAAACATTCTCTCTTGGATTTAATACGACCAAAATTCCCAAATCAGAACATGTTCCAACTACATAACCCTAGTTTTTGATTTGGCTCTTAATTTTTTTCAATCTATTGTTCTTTTCTTCAATCTCTTCTCTTGTCTCTCTTGTCTGCAACTACTTCCTGCAACGACAATGAGAAGATCGACAATGGGTGCAAATGAGAAAATGGGGCTCAAATCAGTTTGTTGTTTCTTATGTAAATTTCAAACTCTTTTCATGTTTTATGTTTCATGTTCTTACATTAAATTTGCAGTTTCAGTTCATGTTTTACAAATGAAGCTTTAGTTCACGTTTTTCAAAAGCTCTGAGGTAGTGATTTACTCCTTTAAGCCACTATGATCATGAGACAAAATGCTTAAACCGATTGATAAAAAGACATAATCACAGCAAAGTAGTCTTACAGTAATAAGTCAAACTACAATGGAAGACATGTCTTACATATAAACTACAATCAACACAATTCTTACAATAATTTTTTCATTTGGAATCACAACAAATAAGCAACGACAAACATAAGAAAAATGCTAACGTTAACCAAGTCCGCGTAGATTAGTCTAACCTACGCCCTTTGTTTCTATACGATTCAGAGGGAAGAAGAGCTAATACAGTGACCCAGCAGGTACTTGCACAAACTTCTTCGTTGACTCCAGTAAACTATAAACCCTAATTCCAGCTCACGATTATTCAAATTCTCATCCTTGGAATCTTATTCAGATTGCCGATCCGGGAAAACTATCAGGTAAATTTATTGGTTCAATCCAGTACTTAGTTTTTATTATTTTAAATTGTTTCAATCAAATTGACAAAACTGGTTAACAATTTCGAAATCTAGATCCTTGGACCTCACTGAATTGACTATTTCAATTAGATTTTCAGACCCTAGAACATGTTCTTGAATCCAATCTAATCATCAACTCTTAAGAAAGTTGAATCCTTTACGAATTGTGCGTTGGATTTTCACTTGATTGTGTGTGGTTTACCTCTACAGGCTTCGCTAGAGTTACCCTGTCTGATCTCTTTTCTTAGTCCTGTTGTGAATTGTTGATATGTGATTGTGAACTATACACAAAAATATAGTTAATCCGTTCTTGAAATTCTTCATTGTATATCAAAGAGCTTAACCTCTTGGCTTATTGTAATGATATCAATCTAGCTTTCAGAACTTTCTGAATCAACTCTTATGGGATTTGTTTTTTAATCCGTTCTGTGTGAAGGATCCTTTTAATCAAGTTGCTAACAAAGCTAGATGTCTTGGACCTATTGCAAGGTGTATTGGATATGCCTCCTTATGAAATGTTTCAGGGGAATCCTCTGATAATCTAAGAGATAGTCTTATTGCAATACAAAGTACTAGTTTTTCTGTTAAGGACATATTGATTATTTGGTCCATATTTCTTATGTAAGACAAAATATATTTTACCAGGGATCGGTCAAATTGAAACAACTGAAAACTCTTGAGTGCATTTGTTAAAACTGTAAAAGTTCTTATTTGGAAATCTAAATTAGCTGAATAAGCTCTTCTCTTATTTGGGCTCTTCTCTTATTCGTATTTCTCATCTGATGAGGTAGATTGTATCTTTAGGAACTTCAGTATGTGAAGCTTTGATTCTTGAGTCAAGCAAAAACAAATCATGGAAAGTCTTGGAGGTATAGGGTTTAGTAATACGAGCAGTGCAACAAGGAAGAAGAGAAGCACCACACTGCGTCGGCCTTGGAACGAACGACAGTTACAGGATGCTTCGTCCCTGCCATCCACACCAATTGCTGGCAATGTAAGAAATCTGAAACTTTGGTAATGCAAACTTCTGTATTGTTATTATCTTCACACTCCTTAAGTATATGTATAAAATAATCACTTTTATTATGTGGCTCGAAAGCTTTCTGTTCTTTATCTTCATATCCAAATCAACACAACTTTGGAATATTGTGAAAAATATCTGATCCCTTCATACCATGGATGTTCATGTGTCTACTGATATGTTATGAATGAGTTGTGGTAACTGTTATGTGAGAAATTGGCTTTGTGGTTGCAGAATGAGAATACTCTGGAAGAGAGGGAAGCAGTGGAGTCCGATGAAGGCTCAACAAATGGTTCGTTTCAAGGAAGTAATCAAGTGAGGCAAGGTGGAGGCCACAGCACTGCATCTACTGAAGGGTTTCTTGTCCCTACCAAGAGGAGAGACTTGAGCGACACAACAGAGCGTCGAGTTGGTTCTGATGAGAATGTCATCAAGAAGGTTAAACTCATAGTTGGGTGCTCAAAAACTATAAATGCAATATCTGCATCCGATGGTGCTTCTGATATTGGGTTGTGCTCGACAAAATCTTCCCATGCATCAGATGATGCTGGGGGGATTAGTCAGACTAACCAGGTAGTCAACTTTTACTCAAATGCTGAAAATATTTCTCAGTTTATTACTGGAGTATGTGCTGGTTATTGCCTGAGAGTTTCTGATGATCTTCGACTTCTAGAGTTGTAATTTGTTGTTATCTGCTGTGACCATTTACTCGCAGGAAATTTCAAACGAGCGATCCAGTAAACTAAGGGGGACACCGTTGGATACCGCAAGCAAAACTGATTCATGTAATGATACCCGAGATAGCAAAACAAGTACATATCTGATTCGTAAAAGCAATAGGATTTCTAAACGGCGTGTTCTGGATGAGGAGCTCGATAGTCTTGAAGATGATGACGAAGAAGTTCAATTTATCAAAAGGATGAAAATGGCTAAAGTTGTGGCAGTGGAAGAAGATGTTGATGACGATGAAGAAAGGAGCAGAAAACATAAAAAGCTTTCCAAGGTAATGAAACAAAATATAGAATTCCCACGTGGGTTAGGAACATCAGAGAAGTCAGGCAAGAAGGACAAGACTGGAAAAGTATTTGACGATGCCGATTATGTCAAGGACGATGATGAGGAAGAAGAAGAAGAGACTGTTTCAGACGTTGAGCCAGAAAATAAGAGCGTGAGAACTAGAAGACGAGCAGCTGAAGAAGTTCAGAGTGAAATTAAGACAGAAATGACTGTGACCACTCGTAGACGTTCCGGACATAATGGAAACCACATTGAGTTTCCAAGTGGCCTGCCTCCGGCTCCACCTAGAAGTGAGATTAAAGAACATCTTAACTTTTCTTTACGTTATTACTAATAGAGGCAATCACATAAAGCACGTTTTCATTGTGTACTTGCAATCTCGAGCTTGCAATAGATTGCTTACTCAATCGCGGGACCTGGCTTCTCTGACATTAGATCACTGACCTATGTAGTTGCTTGATCTATGTTCCAGTCGAGGTTTTTTATCAAACTGATCTGCAACTTATAAGCTTTCTGCTTGTTTTTTTTTACAGAGCGAAAAGAAAATGGAGTAGAAGTTGATCAGCAACTAAAGAAAGCGGAGGCTGCCCAGAGACGTAAAATGCAAGTCGAAAAGGCAGCTCGAGAGTCAGAGGTTCAGTTCTGTTTTTATTTTTCAGCTGAATGAAATATATAACGGCCATGTGGTTATCAAGCTTACAAATCTTTCTCGTATTGATAGGCTGAGGCAATCAGGAAAATTCTGGGCCAAGACTCTAGCAGGAAAAAGAAAGAAGATAAGATAAAGAAACGCCAAGAAGAGAAGGCCAAGGTATATAAACTTCAATATTGACTATTTTGATCTGGTTTTATGACTGTATAACCATCTTCTGCTTCTTAATAAAACGCATCTTACGTGAGATCTCTATCAATCTTATGATTGTTGCAATCTAATTTACGTAGGAGAAAGCTGCTGACTCGACTGCACGTAGATCAGATACAGTGAAGTGGGTGATGGGTCCTTCAGGAACCATCGTAACTTTCCCAGAAGAACTTGGCTTACCTACTATATTCAACTCTACGCCTCACAGGTATGATTTGAGTAGATTTGAAGCAAAGATTCATTGCTTCATTTCGAGTTAAGCTAAACGGATATAACTCAATTTGACACTGTTCGTCTTGCTGATAGCAGTTATCCTCCACCGCGAGAGAGATGTGCTGGTCCAGAATGTACAAATCCATACAAGTACAGAGATTCAGAGTCAAATCTTCCATTGTGCAGCCTCAGATGCTACAAAGCGATCAAAGGCTAAATGGGTATTGTAATCATATACTTAATTGTATATATATAGCATCCTTCATGTACATACTAATAATTGTCTGAAGCCTAAAGTGGATGAATATGAATCTGATAAAACGAACCAAACTTGTATAGGTTTATGAATTTGTTTGCATGTAATAAAGACTCGTATTTCTGTAAACAAAATTAAAGTAATTATCATTCCTTATCTCCAGCATATAAGTTATCATGCTCGCATATCCACCATTATCGTGATCTCCATCACCATAATAAGAATTCTGCATCATTCAAACAGATTTGGAACTGACTAACTCGAATAAGTTTCAAATCAAATTCGAATGTTGACAAGTTTACATCTTCTTCCTCCAAATTTTAGTACATGTTTAGTCATAAAAATTTATATTCTATGAATCGGGTCTTACCGATCAAGTTGACCAAAAAAAAAAAAAATATATATATATATATATATTACTCCTACATTGACAAACAAAAAAAGAATTACAAAGTTATGGATTGTTTTAAGAAATAAAAGATGGTGAATACAAAGAGACGAGAGAAGAAGGAAGATTAGCCAACCAACCATCTTCACCAATGAAAGTTTTGGGTACAATAAGTTTATCAATATCTTTTGTAGAGAGATTCTTCTCCCATTTAACTCTTCCTTTCTTATTTGCTCCTTCTCCTTTGCAATTTACCTCCACATATGTAAATTTATCCCTGAAAATTTCATGTAATTGTTAAATCAAAGTTATATATAATAAAACATATATGTAACAAATGCTTGCATTAGAAATATATAGAAGAGATCGAAGAAGCATTATACGTACTCATGGCCTTTATATAACCAAGCATCCCAACCTTGAGGAACAATAACATTAGTCATGTTGGTTTTATAAAAGATAACTCTTGAATAGCTTCGATAAGCTCTTCCTAAGTATGCTTTACCATCTCCTTCGATTCGACAATTGTTGAACACAAATCCACTTGGGTCTTCTTCACTTTCTCTTCCTTGTGCTGTTATGAATCCTGGTAACATTTCCACTTCATTTACCATTTTCTTTGATGTCACTCCTTTAACGTAGATCACACAATTCTGCATACAGACAAAAACTTATTTACGGTTTCTTATTGCCATGGACATCTATGTTTTTTCCATTTTTTGATAACCCTGGTGATCCGGGATTTTACCATCCGGATCATTGTGCCTAAACCTAGTGTCAATCTTGACAGAAAATTAAAAGTTCATAGGGGACATCAAAGCTGGAACCTCTACAAGTTCACGCCTTGAGGTCCCGATCCTAATATTACTAGGTCGCGGTACTAATACTACCATGACCTGATTACAAACTAGTGTATATGTTTATGAGATTTACTTGGTATATAGATTGGCCTCCTCCCCAAATGAAGTCAATGGATCCTTTGATGTAGCAGTTTTGGAAGTAATGGCGGCCGAGTAAATCGGCGATTGTGTCTTGGATACTGATGAAGCTGCAGCCATAGAACCATGCTTTGTCCGCCATTAGTATAATTGATGGAGCTACATTGATCTCTTTATACGGTATTACTTGTGTCTGTTTGTTATATGTATTCTACAAAAACATAAACATGATCTCAATTTCACATTTATTAGCTTTACCGGGTTATAAGTAGTATACGATCATAAATATTGAAATGACCTTGAATGTAATATTGATAGCGACGAAGCATTGGGCTTGAAGTATGAATGGACCACTGGAATCAGCAACTCCTGCATCATTATACTGAATTATCACTTTGGACTTGTTGTTTCCTTCCATTATTATTTTTTCTTTCTCCTTCGATATCACTATCTTTTCACTGTTTACACACAAAATTTGATAAAAACTCAAAACAAAATAAATAAACAAATAAAGCAATTATAAGACTGATGCTCTAGTCAGGTTTGTTAGAGAGCAACACTATAGTTGATTGTAAGTAACTCAGTTTGTGCCTTTCTGCACTTTTATATAATATTGCCGTTGACAAAAAATAAATAAATAAAGCAATTATAGGGATGATACTTTAGCCAGGTTTGTTAGAGAGCAATGCTATAGTTGATTGTAAGCAACTCAGTTTGTACCTTTCTACACTTTTATATAATATTGTCGTTGACAAAAAAAAAAATAAATAAAGCAATTGCCTAATTACAAAGACTAAAAGCTTTCCTCTGGAAGGTGAAAGAGCTTACTTGTAAGTTCCATGTTTAAGATAAATCTTAATCCAATTGTTGTTACCAGAAGGAATGGAATCAATGGCTGCTTGGATGGTTCTAAAATCTGATGCACCATTATGACCAACCACCACTGTCTTCACTACATCCATGTTCAAATCTGTAACTTCTAAACCATTGGAAAATATCACAAGTGATGATGTAACTATCAAATGTAATAATAATAGAGCCAAAGTATTACAATGAGATTTCATTACAGAACTAACAAGATTGTGTTTCAACATGAATGAATTTTTTTTTTTTTTTTTCACAAGATTGTGCTCATCTCTCATTAAAAACGATAATGGTATTTTAACTAGTTGAAATAATATGTCCACTTTAAATGTATTTACATTTTCCGTACCTAACTCCAAGTATGGTTAAAGATCCACTGATTTTTTTATTTCTTCAAAAGCAATTAATTTCATAAGTAAAAATGATTTATATCCATTAAAAAAGATTTGTTAACCCAAAACTACAACTTATACCAAATATCTTGTGTAAAGTATTAATGATATGTATAGAAGTTTTAAAAATAAATTTGTAAAATACACTGAAAAATACATAACATGCTGACTAATAAGTATGGTTGTTTTAAAAATAAATTTGTAAAATACACTGAAAATGTTAGTAAAAATCCAATAACTTATGCACTATATACTAATTATTCATAGAAAGTTTTGTAAGGTACAATAATTATAAATATATAAATGAAAATGGTGGTCATTTGATAATAATAATATAAATTTAGGGGTTGTTTTGTAATATAAGCATAGTTTTAGGGTAATATTGACATGTGAAATATTTGAGGGTAATATTGACCTTATTTGGATAAAAAATACCCGCCACTAAAAACCACAGAAATCAGTTTAAACGATTTCGGAGAAGAAAAAAAAAAAAAGCAAAGAAAAAATGGCTTTGAAACTTCACTACCTCTATCCTCCGCCTTCAATTTTCTCGCAATCTAGGAAATTTTATTCGTCGCTGATTTCAATAAGATCAAAATGTACACCAAAATCATCTTCATTCACCGGATTACGCTCGAAAACTGGTGTTTATTTGACCAGAACGGTGCTTCTGGCGTCGTCTTCGAAAGTGGGTGTGGCGGCGGAAAGTCCTCCGGCGACAACTACGGCGGAGGATTGGGGGAAAGTATCGGCTGTACTTTTCGATATGGACGGTGTGCTTTGTAATAGTGAAGATCTTTCCAGACGCGCCGCCGTTGATGTCTTCGCGGAGATGGGAGTTGATGTCACTGTGGATGATTTCGTTCCCTTCATGGGAACAGGTAGAGATTTTAAGGGTTTTTTTCTGCATGAACTAATGAATTTTGGTTTCCTTGCTTATGAAAGTGATATTTGAACTAATTTATAAGGATGATTCCTGGTTTCCGGGGAATTTTTTTTTGTTTTTTTTTTTTTTTGAGGGGGGGGGGGGTCGAATTTTAGGGGTCTCTCGAATTTGACTTATCAATTGGTGAATCTGTTCATCTGGGATTAGTGGATTTCTTAGCAGGATTGATTATTTAAGATTTTGTTTAATGTGTATTTGAGAATGATGGTTAACTTGGTGATATGACCTGACTGATTTCATCATTTGATTGATTTGGAAATTCACAGGTGAAGCCAGGTTCTTAGGAGGTGTTGCTTCCGTCAAAGGAGTAAAAGGATTTAATCCGGATGCAGCTAAAAAGAGGTTCTTTGAAATATATCTCGATAAGGTGATGCTCTGTTCATGCTTAGGAGGGAAATTAACTTTACTCTAGGGTTGTTTGATGTTCTTTAATGAGAATGTGACCAATACTCAGGTTTTGATAGTGTTTGAAATTTTGTCTTTTCTCTATCAAATGTAGTACGCAAAGCCAGAATCTGGGATCGGCTTCCCTGGAGCACTTGAGCTTGTTACTGAGGTGAGGAAAACTGAAGTTGTAGAACAATGCTAGTGTTTTGGCTTGGTGATTATGAGTATCTGTGAAAATCTTGAAACAGTGTAAGAATAGAGGCCTCAAAGTGGCTGTTGCATCTAGTGCTGATCGTATCAAAGTTGATGCAAACCTGAAAGCTGCTGGCTTGTCTTTGACAATGTAAGAACAAAACAATCTTTTATCTCTCAGGATAATTATTTCCTTATTATGTTTTAAAGAAGGTTCTTTGTTGTATACATTATCAGCGTATTGCATTGTGTGAGTCTATAAGACACAAATTTGATATGTTCTTTACCTTTTTAAGAACAGTATTCTTCTGTGCAATCTCTTTTAAGATGTCATCAACATGGTTCTCTGCGCATTCAGGTTCCCTGTATAACTATATGTTAGTGATGTTAACTTTCAGGTTTGATGCCATTGTTTCAGCAGACGCCTTCGAGAATTTGAAACCAGCTCCAGATATTTTCTTGGCTGCTTCAAAGATCTTGGGTGTGGCTACAAGCGAGGTAACTTTCAAAACTATGTGAAATCATATTTCAATGATGCTTGACTGAAAGATCTTCAAAACCCACACCGCTTATGAAATCATAGACACAGAAAATTACGAGGCATCTGTATCTGATGATTCATATTTTACTCTCTTAAATCATTTCGTAGTCTCTCGGAAGAATAGTGGAATAAATGAACAAAGCATGTCTTAAAAAACGGAACTGTATAGTTTTAATTTTTAAGTACTTGTTATTGTGTCAACACTATAATTGGCTGTATAATTGCACATTCTTGAAGCTGAAAATCAAGTAAAGTAAGGGTTTACTTAGTTTAGAAGACTTACAAACCTTATCTTGTTTGTCTTTAAACTATAATACTACTTCAGAAGTGGGCTTCATTTGTACAATTTTGTAGTGTGTTGTTATTGAAGATGCGCTTGCCGGAGTCCAGGCTGCGCAAGCTGCAAACATGAGGTACTTCACGTGTCAAGTTTTATTATATCTCGTTTCTTTTTTAATACAACATTAGCAACATCAACTTGTCTGAAGTATTTAGAATAATCTAGATTTGACAAATTGATCCCATTGCTCTATACAAATTGTTTTATCTGAAGTATCTGCTTAATATCATTTGTTTAGAAATATTTAGTATAAATTTAGTAGAATGAAGAAGTTCTAGCTTCGTCATTTTTAAATCCATCTGCTCGCTTTCTTAACTCTGTATTTGGATCATTTTGCTTTTCATTCTCTAAATTTGCAGATGCATAGCTGTAAAAACTACTTTATCTGAAGAAATTCTGAAGGACGCTGGTCCTTCAATGATCCGAGAGGATATTGGAAACATTTCAATCAATGACATTCTCACTGGTGGCTCAGATTCTACCAGTATGTAGTCTCAAAGAAATTCGATGCAAAACCTTGTTCTATGCTAGTGTATTTATTCCCTATAAATCATTTTGAAAAACTTCTGAGTAAAGGGCTTTTTTTTTGTAATGAGATTACATTTGACATCAAATTTTCAGAGTTCAAACATTCTGTTCTACGTTACTTATCTCTAAGTTATTATGATTCGTTGAATCCATAAATTTGTCTACATCAGCTTATACACTTTCAACTGTTTCTTTTTACATGCTTGAGTACTTACGCAGGAATTTCCGCAAATATACTTAAAGAGAATACTGCCAGCGACAAAACCAACAATGACAGGTAAGAAAGGTTTCTTAATTCAAAAATATATACAAGTAGAACGTTTGTTTATCATATTTATCTTCTTGATGTACGTAGTTTGCAGCATTTAAAGTTTGTTAATAATATGTAAAAAAAACCTTAAGCCACCATGCAGAGAAGCATTTATGATTTACAATATTAGTGAGGCACACTTTGTAATATTTCATGGACTTAAAGAAAAGGTTGGGACTAAAGAATTTGAAGAAACCAGAGACTTTTACTCATTGACTGGTTTTCATCATTTGGAACTGAAACAAATGATATGGCATGTGGAAAACTTCATGTACTTGAGATTGCAGATGCAATTTTCCAACAGGTTTCAGGGTTCCCGTCGAGATATATTGAGGTATGGGAGTCTTGGCATTGCGCTTTCTTGTGTCTACTTTGCCGCTAATAACTGGAAGGTGCACATGAATATATATATATATATATATATGTTTAAGAAAATTTTTGTTGTCAAAGCTGTTTATGATTCTTATGTAGTTATTGATCTATGAATAGGCAATGCAATATGCTTCTCCGAAAGCTTTGTGGAACGCATTGGTTGGAGCAAAAAGCCCTTCTTTTACACAGAACCAAGGTTTGGGTTTTGTCAAAATTTCTATGACACTCCTTTGAATATTAGTATATAAGAAAGTTTCCTTGATTGGTTAATAATCTGTATGAATTATTTCATATCACCTGCTAAAACTTTAGAATCTTGTGTCATAAATAGACTGATATGTTTTAATACTGATGCTATATTTTGTATAAGGAAGTTTATATACAGCTGGCTTATAACCAATCTTCAATATAAATATGGACTTTGCAGGCTTACAAAAACCTGTTCAGTAGTATCACAATCACATCAAGATGCATTAGTGGACATGTTTAAACATTTTTAGTCTGATATTTATGCTGACATTTTGTCTTGTTATAAAGAAAGTATGGCTAAAAACGAACAGATCTTGGACCAGAATGTGTTTTTACTAGAGAAGTTGTCTAAAGAACAGTCTTTATAGTTTCATTGTTATTCAATTCATATGTGTAGGAAGCTACCTGGGTTTTTGTCTTACCTTGTAGGTGAAGGGAGAGTTCAACAGTTCGTAGATTACATTGCTGATCTAGAGAGAAAGTAAGAGCTATTTGATAATTATTCAATTTAATATAGATGGCTAGGCAAGTGGTCTTTATTCCGGTGATTCCCTCACCAGAAACAGATTATTAGATAATATAATTATTATGGACTACTGACTACATCCATTAGAAATTATGAATACCAGAAAAAACATTGTGGATAATTTTCAGTTTTGACTTGTGTGGGTACTCTGTTTTTCTTATTTTAAATTTAGGCAAACAGCTACAGCTGTGCCAGAATTTCCGTCTAAACTTGACTGGCTAAACACCGCCCCTCTCCAGTTTCGCCGGGTAAATTCTCATTTAGGTTTATTTGAAGAGTTGATAACATAGATTTTTGTTTATTCATGACGTGTTGGGGATTAGTTTTTCAATGAAATTAAGATAATTCGATTGCTTTCTGTTTGCACAAACCAAATCCCCTGTCTTGTCTTCTTCCATGTGAACTCTTGAGGAAAAAAGGGAGTATCACCAGCTTCTAAGTAACTTTTGACATTTTTTGAGCAGGATTTGAAAGGGAAAGTGGTTATACTTGACTTTTGGACCTACTGTTGCATAAACTGTATGCATGTATTACCGGATCTAGAGTTTCTTGAGAAGAAGTACAAGGACATGCCAGTGAGTTTCTTGATATTGCTGCTTATATCTTATTCTGGATCTTCAAAGCTTCGACTGATGAATTGCCATTTTTTTCCTTGTAGTTCACTGTTGTGGGTGTGCACTCAGCTAAGTTTGACAATGAGAAGGATTTAGAAGCAATACGAAATGCAGTTCTACGCTATGAAATCACACACCCAGTAAATTCCATGTTCTAAAATCTGAAATTGGTTATAAAACTTTTCCGAATTATTTAGTTACTTGTGTCAATTCCTGGATTTTGTATATATAATATATATATATATATATATATATATATATATATATATATATATATATATATATATTTATATATTATGAACTGCTGTTCTGAAGAATTGTAGTTATAATCATATATTCTTATCGGAAAGATTTTAGCTGGTCAGAAACTTTCATGCTTTTTGCATTTTTGATGGAACCAGTGTAGATAGTCCTTTCTCTATGAAGTATATTGTTCTGCGTTTATCATTTCTCTTCTTTGTTGACTTTATCATTTGCATTTCTCCTTAAATGTTATCTTCTTGGATTCTTTTTCAGTTCGAAGTTATAACTATTTAGTCATAAATTATCGGCATATTTGCTTAATTAGTTATCCTCTTACCTCATAGGTTGTGAACGATGGAGACATGTATTTGTGGAGAGAGCTCGGCATCAACTCGTGGCCCACATTTGCTGTTGTTTCACCAAATGGTAAAGTCATTGCACAAATCGCTGGAGAAGGTCACCGCAAAGTAACATTCTTAACTTCTTCTTATGTGTTCTTCTTTCCATCTCTTCGCTTTAAATCTACAGCAAGTCATGGATCTCATGTTTGGATTGCTAAAGAGTAAAAATTCCAATACAATATTTCTCCTAAATGTTAATTTCAAGAAATACATAGTCAAAAACTTTACATTCCACCTGAAAAATTACTCATTGTTCTTCGAGGTGTTCTCCTTTACAGGATCTCGATGACTTGGTTGCTGCAGCTCTGATGTATTATGGTGGGAAGAATGTATTAGACAGTACTCTTCTTCCAACACGTTTGGAGAAAGATAACGATCCACGTTTGGCTGCGTCTCCATTAAAATATCCGGGGAAGTTGGCGATTGATTCTGTTAACAATCGACTATTCATCTCAGACAGTAACCATAACCGTATTGTATGTCCTTGCCTTGAATATTTCTTGTTCTCTCATCTTATTGTCTAACGTTAGTATACTCTGTGTGATTGTAGATTGTAACTGATCTTGAAGGAAATTTCATCGTCCAAATTGGCAGCACCGGAGAAGAGGGTTTCCAGGATGGTTCCTTTGAAGATGCTGCATTCAATCGTCCTCAGGTACATATAATAGTTTCACTGTGTATTAATTATTCATCAATAGTTCCAAACCACATCTTTGTTGTTGCATACATGATTATATTTTTTCAGGGACTCGCTTATAGTGCTAAGAAGAATCTGCTTTATGTTGCTGACACTGAGAATCATGCTTTGAGGTATGTATGTCTTTATGTTGCTTCTAAATGCAGGTATGGATCTTAAGTTTTTAAGTTAAGCATCTTATTTTGAAGTTTCATTAATTGTTCTTTGTAGGGAGATTGATTTTGTCAACGAGAGAGTACGGACTCTGGCTGGTAATGGAACCAAAGGCTCAGACTACCAAGGTGGAAGAAAAGGAACCAAACAGGCATGAGAGTTGACTTGGAAATTTGGTTTCTTTTCTTATCATTTAAGCCTTTTCTTACAACTGTACACTTATCTACCTAAAATCTTCCCGGCTGCATGTTTTTCTATGAGAGGTTAATGAAACAGAACATTGGTTTGGACTTTTGAATTTTCAGCTTTTGAATTCTCCTTGGGATGTATGCTTTGAGCCGGTGAATGAGAAGGTATACGTTGCAATGGCGGGTCAGCACCAGATTTGGGAATACAATGTGCTTGATGGTATTACTCGAGTTTTTAGCGGAAACGGTTATGAAAGAAATCTCAATGGTTCTACGTATGTATACACTAGTTTCTAAAAGTACTTGATATGTGCCTGCTTTCTTATGCTTTTTGTTTATGTGTTGATGCAGCCCTCAGACTACATCATTTGCTCAGCCTTCAGGAATCTCGTTAGGCCCTGGTAATTATTAAATATTTCAAACTTGTTACTTTTATCACAAATTAGGATTTATTTTTATGTTTAATGTGAGTGTAGATTTGAAGGAAGCATATATTGCTGATAGTGAGAGCAGTTCTATCCGTGCCCTTGATCTTCAATCCGGAGGATCAAGATTGCTTGCTGGTGGCGATCCGTATTTTTCTGAAAATCTTTTCAAGGTAAGGACTCAGTTTGTTTTCAACTAAAATCTTTGGTATTGGGAGGTATTGCAGCAATATCCAAGTATTCATGTTCAACTCTTCCTTGGAATTTGTAGTGATTTACAAGTTTGAATGTTCCATCTCTATCAACATCAGTCTCTAACACGGGCTAAGTTTTGAACAGTTTGGAGACAATGATGGCGTTGGAGCAGAAGTTCTCCTACAACATCCATTAGGTGTATTATGTGCTAAGGACGGCCAAATTTATTTAGCTGATAGCTATAATCACAAGGTAAACTAATTCGGAAAGTCCGTAATATATATGAACTAAAGAAGGTCCATAATATATATTGGATGGATCTCGTGGATTAGCAGGACACTATTTTAGATAACTCTGTTAATGATAAGAGAAAGATTCATTACTAAGTGCTATATCTTGATATGAATGGTGTGTAGATTAAAAAGCTGGACCCGGTGAGCAAGCGTGTTGTGACTGTCGCTGGAACAGGAAAAGCCGGTTTCAAGGATGGGAAGGCCATGGTTGCTCAGGTCTGAATTTGATTACTACAATCTTGTATATTTATGGAACTGACGACCTGTATGTTAGTTTAACACATGTTTTTTTTTTCCATTTTCTGTTGCAGCTTTCAGAGCCTGCAGGACTTGCTCTAACTGAAAACGGTAACATTCTGGTCTCTCAACTGATATTAACGAGGAAACACTCGAGTGAAATTTCCATTGCCTATATTGTTTTCAGGGAGGCTTTTTGTGGCGGATACAAACAATAGCCTTATTCGATACATAGATTTGAGCAAGGAAGAAGATACAGAGATTAGGAC